>OY757905.1:144606337-144879608 GCA_963585895.1 Sepioteuthis lessoniana | reverse complement strand
CATCAATAACCAGGAGCACTCAAGCATACTTCTTTGTAACCCTGTTACGTGCTCTAAAATCAACACAATATCTTTTAGTACCATCCTTTTTTTCAACTAAAACTTTCAGGAAACCCCATGAACTATTGGATCTTTCAATTATGCCTGTTTGCATCATTTCATCATTCACTAAATCAACCATTTTTCTTGTTTTGAGCAGTGTGCAATATGGGCGCCTTTTTATGGGCTCATGCGTTCCAGTATCGATACGCATTTTGACAGTATCAGTCATGCCCAAATGTTTATCTTGCACTAACAAGTCTATTTCTTTTTAACAGTCCATCAATTTCTATTTTGAATTCTTCCGATACATTTACCGGTTATAATTCTTCATTAGAGATATGGCTCGTTTGTTTATCAGGCACCGTAATTTCAGTGATGCTCCTCGTCTCATTGACCCTAGCTATCGACCATCCTTGCTTCAAAGTGACTGTTTGATTAGTATTGTTCATTATGAGCAACGGAAACTCACGAGATTTTTTTAATTCTAACTATAGCATTAGCCACTGATACGCTGCTGAATTTGCTAGTATATCCACTACTGAACTGTTCTATTGCATATTCCCTGCCTCCACCGTTTCTGAGCTCAGTCCATGCCATACAAGTGTGCATGTGCTGGGGTTTTAATACAACTCGTTGAGCTAATCTAACAATGGAGGAAATATGGATGTCTTCTTCTAAAGCTACATCATCATCATGTCGTGCCACCAGCACGGATATCCCTGACCATCCCTCTGGCAGGTCTTCAGGGTTGCATCCTGTGTCTTCACATAGCTGCTGTATGTAAGTTCGAGCTGTTCATCCTGCTTTTGCTTGGCCATATGTGGGGGTCCATAGGAGTACATCACTTACGAGCACGTCCTTGCTTCTCCAGCAGTGTCCTGTGTGTCTGGTTCGTCTAACTTGTATAGTTTTCGTGATGGGAGGCAAGTGGCCGTATAGTTGGTGTCTCGTGGGGTGTTGTCGCCAGGACTTGTTCAATATTGCTCTCAACATTCTTGTGTAGTTGCCGTCTAGCTTCTTCTCCAGCCGTTTAGTTAGCGTCCATGTAGTGCATCCATATAGCAGTATCGATACAACAGCTGCCTGGAAGAAACCGCGTTTCATTTATCAGTCAGGTCTGATTTCTATATGATCAAGAGCCTATCGATAGCCGTCTATGCTTTCGTTAGTCATGTGTCAATGTCATTTTCGGTTGATGAGACGCTACTTCCTAGGTAAGTGAATTTGTCTAGACAGAGCCTCTCTGAGACTAGTAGTGTGGTGATATTGCCCGTTTGGTTGTAACACATATATCCAGTTTTGTGTGCATTGACATGGAGGCAAATGCCTGCTGTGGCTCGTTCCAAAATATGCAGTAGTGTCTCTGCTTAATTAGGCGTATTCGCCAGTAACGCCAAGTCATCAGCGTAGTCGGCGTCTGTGATTGTTTTTGCGGGGTACCTTTTGCTTCTTTTCTTAGTCAGCTCGAAGCCATTTTCTCTGATTTTGTCAATCAATGGACGTACTCTTTCCCAATTCTTAACGCACCCAAATCAAAGTACATTCTCACCCCATTTTGCCTAAGCCAATCACAACTGAGAATGATATTTCTATTGAGATTTCTCACCACAATGAAATCATGTGGAGTGGACTGATTTCCTATTTGGACCTGCAAGCAAGAGAGGCCATCTACCACTAATGGGGACCCATTAGCAGTCCTTAATTTCACATCTTTCTTTTGCAGTTAAGGTCTCGGTCAAAACGATTCATAAATCCAATAACTTATGACCGATACCTCTGTCCCCATATCTACCAAGGCCCTATACCTTCTACCTCCTATTCTAACAGTGATTGAATTCAGCACGCCCATACTACTAACTATGTGCGTTGGTACCATTTTGCTCCATTCACAGGGCATCTCACAAACAGTCCTCTACCGTTTCCCCGGGTTCGTTGTTTACAGAATCTCTGTATGTGGCCCTCCCTGCCACAACTCCAACACCTAATGAATGACCTGGTTTCTACCTCTCTCAGGCCCCATAGCATTTCCTTTTGTGCCTTTTTCTGGCACTTATTCTTATTAGAGTTTCACCAGACCCACAGCTTCTATTCTTAACCGTCTCCTAGAGTGACAAACCTCAATGGATTTGTCTTCATACTCTATACCCCCTCTATGAAAAATCCTAGGACCTGTTTAGACACAACCTCATTCCTTGCGTACACACCCTCGGCCAGTCACACCACCTTCTGCATGTAGTCCTGTATTCCCTCCGTTCCTTCTTCTCTAATCTTAGCCAATTCTGCAAACCATGCATTGGGGTTGGGAACCACCCCATAATACTCCTCTAACAACACCTTCAAATCATCCCATGTTAGGCTTATGACAAACAACCCATATCTATGTATGTACTGTCCTACAGTACCACTAGTTGTGAGGAGCACCACCTGACATTTATCTTCCTCTCCCACACACACCATATGGAAATACTTCTGCATCTCCTCCAAACAGGCCTTGTACCCACCATTTTCTCTACGTATTAGTGGCTGGATATACTTTATCAAAGATTCACCCCTTAACGTGTTCATCACTGAACAAGCCATATTTCTTGATTCAAGGGTCAAACCCAAGTCAGACAAGGACAACTGTTCCATTTTGACTTTTTTTTTTTTTTACTTAACAATTATCCCAATATGTTAACAAGAGCAGAACACACACAAGGTAAAACCAAAAGTCACCTACCTTTCATTGATGTCATGTTGTGATGCTTAAGATCATCTAGCACTGTCATTTATAGTAACCAGGTTCGTTCTGAGTCCTTGCAGAAACTCGGCTGGCAAGGGCACCAAATCGACGTATGTTACGTTTCCCTCTGGCCAAACAAACGACAACACGTAATATATATATAACAATATATATTTATTTTCTCAACGGACACTTGTGTGAAGTAGGAGCAATCAGGAGAGGTATTAGAATCATTCATCTATGAGGCCTGGACCCTTCAGTGTAATGGGGTAACACGGGGTCATGACAGGACAAGCTTGCGTGAACAGCAGAATTTTTCACTGTCTTCCATTCAATTCGTCGGCCTTATATTACTATTAAACTCCCACACGGAGATATGGACACGCCTCTATGCCCATGCAATCTCTTCCCATAACTGGCCAATGGAATATGCAACTTACACTGTCTTTGGAGTGGCATGTTTGATCATCATCAAGTGGAAATAACTGTCATGCAGTTCACAGGTGACCCTCTTCCAGTGCATCAGTTTGTGACTGCACCGTGGGATTTTAACCTTGTTCCATATTGTCAGCCAAGCTGTATTTTACATATACATATACATATATATATATATATATATATATACACATTGGGGCCATACAATAAGTTTCCAGACTTTTTTCGTGTGGGCACTTTTATTGATAGTACACACATGAAACTCTAGTCCCCTTCAAAGTAATCTCCTCTGGCTGCGATGCACTTGTACCGTTCCAACAACTTCTTGAAGGCCCCCTCTTTCATCCCTTCAATTGTCTCATAACAATAGCGTCTGAGGTTAGGGAATAACCAAAAGTCATAGTGAGCAAGGTCTGGACAATAGGGAGTTGAGGAACTGTCTTGATGCCCATCTTGGTCAAAAAGTCAGTGACAAGGATGGACTTGTGGACTGGTGCATTGTCCTGTTGGAAATGCCTCTTCCCTAGGAATCACTTCCTGAACTCCCTTACTTAAAACCTCAACATAGTAACACTAACCATAACCCTTTGACCAATCAACTCTGGTGTTCTGATTTCCTGACTCCTCCCACACCTCTCATCATCCCTCACAGACTCCCTGACTTCTTCTAAATTCTCCTCACATCTAGATCGCATTTTTGAAATTCACCAGCTGTGACAATCCGGCTTTAGTAGGGTGTGTTCCAATTCCTGCTGTAGCTGTTCATTTGAACCTGAAATCATAAAAATTGGTCAGTCATCTCATAAGATATATAGCAATAACATACTGAATTTTCAAGAGTCTACAACATTTTTAAATGCCTGTCCAAAAAAAGGCTGGAAATTTATTAAATGCAATACGTATGTATATGTGTGCATATATATATAATGAGCATATGTATGTATTATATTTTCTGTTGTTGCCAAAAATTTCAAAATGTTATCTGGGATTATGTTTTTTCTGCTCATTTTCCCTTTCAGCTACTTACTAGTAATGTAAACTATTTTTTAGTTTGTATAGCTGTTCTCATAAAAATTTGAAACTGTCAGTGTATTTTCAGTCCTCATTTTTTGGTTACTAGTTCAACTTTAAACTACATTTTTTTCCATGTATTTCGATTATTGTATATTTCATAATATTTTATGTGTAACCATTTTAATATATACAGCATAATTTTTGCATTGCCAAGTTTACTTGAAAACTTTTTGTATCTTTTATTTTGTAGGAAATAGAATTAGTTCCAGGATTAGGAGTGAAGATCACAGAGTCGGAACTTAATCGGATACAATTTAATGCTACAAGTGCCAATGATCCAGCTGTATTAGTCATCGCCCTTCTACAGCACTTCTTTTCCGATGAAGTCCTTGCTAGATCTACAGCTACATCTTGTCGGGGGAAAGGACGAGCAAAACATTCCACTGCAAAACCTCTCAATCAACGGATAATGCAGGCCATTCGGCGTAAGGATGTATTTTTATTTCTTTATCATTATTATCAAACTATTTTTGATTGACTATTTTCAATTTTTTGTCAACCTTTCTAGCTTTGTTTTATATCAAGAGTTTAGGCAATTGCATAATATTGCTTTTACATTTTTGGAGTTGAGTTGATTGCCATTAAAATCAATCTCTCCTAACATATATTATTTTACTATTAAAAGTGAGTGTCTTATATACCATCTAAGTTGGTTGTTTAGTTTCAGAGGAGTAGTCACTGCCAAAGGATCTTTAGATACACTTCTTAACTATTCTCTATGGTAGTCCCTTCTTTCATATATATCCAATGAGAATCAAACTGCTAAGCAATAGCTTCTCATTATGCTACAAAATCAAATGGTTTGATTACTGGGCTATCAAACTCTATTCATTTGTAAATGTTGATTCAAATAATGATTATCATTTCTTTGCACACAGTTTTAACTATCCCTATCCAATTACTCAGTGGATGGAACCCTATAATTACTCCCGCTCCAGCTAAGAGTCATCATGGAAATAATGACAATGTATGGGTAGTCCACTGAGCTAAAGCCTCACCTCTTGATGTATTATACGCAGGACACCCATAAACAACTAGTGAGGATCAAATTCTTTCCTTTAGCAAATTGTCTACAAGACAAGTTTCTTCATCAGTCCCACTGCCCTTATGAAGAAAGATACTATTGACAATATTGTTTAGGCCAATGAACTTTTTCTTCTGCCAAATGCCTACAAAGATGTAAATGCCTATTCAGGACAAAGTATATAGAAATGTTATTTCCACATTTCAAATATCTTATTTTTCAACTTTAACATTGCAATTTATTTTGTGTAAACAAGTGAATCTCTTGTCTCTGATATTTTCACACATTTCAGTTGATTGCTTCTATTCCTTCATAAAAAAGATTAACATTTTTCTCAGATGAGCCCAGTATTTTGCTCTGAGCTAATTCATTGTCTTTATATCACCTTACCAAAGTGGTGCAATGTACCTGCTGTGATTGACACAATGTACATTGCTTCACAATGTGATTTTTTTTTTTTAAGAGTTCAAACTGAAAACTTGAATTGAGCAAATAGTGAAGGTACAGTTAATCAAATTACTTTAACCAGATGATGGTCCAAGAAGCTTCACAATCAAGCTGACTTAAAATTGTAGATTGCAAGACCAACAGTAGTACTCAAAGATCAGGCAAACACAATATTTCATCTTGAGTATGGCAAAAGCAACAGGAATTGCCAAATTATCCCTCACATTACCAAAATATTGGAAAACTTTGACTTGCCCCTAATGTAACTGGCCCAGTCAGCTGGGGCTGCAGAATCTCTGCAGAGGGGTAAGACTCTCCCAATGAGTGTCCTGTATATGACACTAAACAATCTGATGGTGAGCTGTGTGTATAAACAAACGACTCATGTTTAATTAAATTGTTAGTGAAACATAGCAATACTTGAAACCATTTAACTTGGTTGACTTGCTAAACTGAATTGTTTGATATGGAACAGTTTTTATATCTGTATTAAATAGAAATATGTAAAACCATTTAACTGTGTGGAAAAAAATGAGCTCAGGCTCATTTAAAAATATTAATCATATATTTAATATATGTATAAAAAGGATTTGGTATTGAATAACTTACAATATTTGATATGCCATAAAACTAAACCAAACATAGTATAACATGCTCAGAAGAGGTAGTATTACCATCCCACAAATACCTCTTTCTAAAGAAGACCATAGAAAAGAACAGTCAAAATGTTGTGTTGAAAAATATCACTGACATCAAGAAGAGATTCAATTGTCCAAATCCAAAAGAATTTGTATTTAATATTCCTACATTTCTCTGCAGAGTTTGCCACAACATTTGCACAGAAAATCAACCGAAGTCTCACAGAAACCCAAGTTAACCGAATAACAGCTAACAAAATCGGCACAGCCAAAATGGCCCTGAAACGACGCCAAGAGGATCAGATTTTGGGTCTGCATAGTCCAAGTCGAAACAAAGTAAAAAGACATTCCACAACAACTAATATTGTGAATACAGAAGAACTTTTGAACTTTTCAGATGAGCAATTAAATTTTGTTATTAAAGTGGAAAAAGATGAATTTAATCAAACTGTATAAGTTTTTTTTATGTTCATTATATAAAGATATTTTTCATACAGCCTATTTTTCTTTAATAAAGGAAGTTCAAATAAAATATTTTTCTTTTTTCATTACTAAAACATCTTTTTCTTGAGAATTTAAGTGACTTTTGCACTTTCATGTTTAAATAAAGGTATATATATATGTGTTTTTCTGAGACCAAACATTAGAGAGTCACATCATACATGACTGTATCTCATGTATGATGTGGCCCCTAATATTGGGCTAAAATTAAGGTCTCATTATATCACATTATTTGCAAGTATATATGGTGTGTGTGTGTGTATATATATATATATATATTTGCCAAACCTCTCCACTATAGGCAGGATGCAACACAAGGTCCAGTTTTAAGCAGATTACAAGTTGAAATTTAGATTTTTCCTTCTACAGAACCATTTTCTCAAGGGCATTAGCACAAAAAGAAATGCTAACGACTATTAGCATATAAGAGAGAATTAAACATTAAGGAGGATAAACAACTATTCTGACGTCTCTGTGGTTTGATTGTAAATATTAATAAAATACAATCATTTTCAAAGTTGGTATAGGGATGGAAGTTGACTATTTTAATTGGTATAATGGTTAGCAAGCTAGAGTTATTGAGTTTGAGTCTCACTGGGCACAGTTTGCTTTGACTTTGTGCCACATCTAAGCTAATCTTAGTAAATAACTTGGATGGTTCCAATGAGATACAGGCAGGGAAATGAAAGAGTTTGTTTTTTTTTCTAGGTAAAAAGTAAGAAAAATGATAACTCTAAGTTAGAGACAAAACAAAATGCATATTTCCAATAGCATTCCAAAAGAATAATCTCTTTGTATAGAAAGAAAAAATGATTTGCTATGCAAGCCACACTTGTGGCTGGCAAGACAGAATCTTGAAAGTGACAGGATATCCTTCAATGCATGAGCAAAAGGTTTGAGGCAAGGAAGAGTAACCTCCCCATTACATCCTCCAACCAACTCTTTTGTCTTTCTCTAAGTACAGGTTCTTTATTCTGTCTGTTTATGGTGCTCTTCTGCTGAAATAATCTGTGATAAATAAATACTCTCCAAGTTCTTTCAAAACACGTGTGGCTAGTCTCTTGCTTGCTACATAAACAGTTTTTTGGGGGGATTTTTTTTAGGTATTTTTTCTTCAGCTCTGGTTTTTCACTAACCTGTAATTGGATAAAAATGTTCTGATTGTATCAAAAGAAACAAATCATATAAATATATTTTGAATTCTTTTTCTCAATTTTCACTTTAGTCTTATAGAAGAAAGAGAGAAAGGCTCTCTCGCTTGATGGCTGAGGTAGGTGTATATTGCCCATTGGTACCAAATCAGAATTTGGGATGAAGATTTTCCCAGCCACTTTTTTTAATCCAAAAGAAAAATTGTCTTCATTCAATTTTATCTTGTCTGTTTTTCAAGGAATTTTGACTGAGTTCAATCCCTTTTAACCTCCATTTGTCCATTAATTATATTAAGCTTAACTTAATAAATATCATGTGTGAGTGTGTATATATATATATATATATATAGAGAGAGAGAGAGAGAAAACACTTTTGCATATTTCTAAAAATCAGACTGTTCTTAATTTATTGTTAAGGGGAGCAGTGTATTTACAATATATTAGGTTATTAATGTCTGTGTGTGTATATATATATATATATATCCCCAAGACATGGATAATACAAATTAAGAAGAATCAGTAAGTGAAGTTCAAATTCAAAGTTTGTATTATACTTTGCACTAATACCATTGAGAAAGATCAAACTCCATCTATTCTTTCCCTAGATAAGGGCAAACTGAATATTATAGCGTTTAGCAACTCATCTTGAAGGCACATTCTGAATTCAAGTCTCTTGCCAAAACTTCAAAGAAGGCCCAGTCTGGCAGTAAAAGGCACATCACTCTCATGTTTTAAAGACACTAAAGTGGGCTGATGAAATGGGGTACAAAAATACATAACTAATCTCTAAAATTATTCCTTTTTTTGTATACTTAACATGGAAATATTTTAAATGTGACTATTTATTCCTTGAAAATTCAGAAAATGGTTAATTTAACATTTATACACAATTGTATATATGTGTGTGTGTGTGTGTAGGCTCCACACAGAGGAAAATGGGAGGAATTTCTGAGACATTATGGTTAAAGTGCTATTACATTCACTTTTGGACTAATGCCCATAGGAAAGGTATGAACCTTCTTATCTCCCCAGGTATGAGATAAATAGTATCACTGCTGTTCTTGTATAAGGATGCCTTTGGCATTAAATATCCCTCAAAGTTTGATATGCAATTAAACAAAGAAACTAAATGAAATGAAAATATGTTAATTTCTAAATAAGTATAATTTTGACATCTATATTTTTTGTGTATAGAATGAAATATATTAAGATATATTGGGAAAAAATATCTCTTATAATGAATTTTGCGTTTGTATTGAAGAGTAAAGAATAAAAATAATAAAGGAGAAAGAAAATTTCTTCAATAATGTACAAAATATTGCGTAGAAATGTACTATTTATATTCACCATCCAGATAAGAATAAGTTTCAGTCATTTGCTTTTTTAACTGATTAATTAATTACCCCAAATTCATCTTCAACTTGATAGAATTCCTCTTGTGACCATATATCTTTAGTCTTTCCTTCCTCTAAACACTAAGATATCCAGTTATTATGTATATCAGATACATAATTTGGGGAGTGTTCAAGAAAAAAAATGAAGCAAATAATTGAAACTTCCTCTTAACTGGTTAGGGAATGTAAATTATGATGTTCATATATAAGCACAATAGATTGTGTGTGTGTGTATGTATATATATATATATACACACACACACACACACACACACACACACACACACACACACACACACAAGGGTCAGTCAATTGATAAGGGAAGTTTTTTGTTGTTTTTTTAATATAAAATCATTTTTTAGAATTTTTTTTCCTTCAATGTACATTCTGCATTGTTTGGAATAGGTTTATAAAAAATATTTGTTATCAAGGCAATTCAAAATGGAGGCAAAACAGAGGTTTGTCTTCCAATTCTTGGTGGCTGAGAAGTGCAAAGAATGGGAAAATTATAGAAGTGTGATGTGTATGAAGAAACATATTTTTGTAAAAAAATTTTTACAAATAGGTTAAACATTTGTTTACCATTATGAGTCTGAATCAAAAAGACAGTCAAGTGAGTGGAAACACACTGACTCTCTGGTAAAATAGGAAGTTCCAGATGTAGTGATCTGTAAAGAAGGTCATGCTAAAATTCTCAGAAATTCCAAGAAATATGAAATTTCTTGGAATTTTTTCCCCCTGATTTGATATTCTAATCTGTTGTTTTGTCCTTTGCTAATAACTTTTTATTACAACTAAGGGAACTTTGACAACAATAATCAAGGAAAATAATCACTTTCTATGTGTGTCTAAACCATTGAAGTTTCATTTAAATTGTGTCAGTTCAGTGTTTCATTCTTTGTATTTTCATCCAATACTATATATATATATATACATATATACATGCATACACACACACACACATATCTTTGTGTGAATGTATTAACCCAATCCCACTGTCACAACTGGATGTGACACAAAAATATTTAAAGCTGTGTAAAACTGGTTTGGATTCAGTTTTTGTTCTAGACTGGTTGCCAAATCAAACCTGCCCTACTACTTAACTATAGCTAGAATGAGAAGAGATTGATTTCTGCTTTTCTCAAGGGCATAAGCACAAAGTGAAACACTAATAGCTTCAAATCCAAGATTTGAACTTGGGTTGCTAGTTTCATTTCCTACAAGGATAACCATTATACTAAGTACACCTCTTTCTGTGTATCTTCAAGTTGACATAAAGTATTAAAGACATGTTGTCTGGAGTAGATGCCACAGAATAATACAAATTTACTCATCACACAAACAATTACTAGAATATATAATCCTTATAGTGTGCCCCATCAACATATCCTTGTGCCAAATTTTGTATAGTTTATAAACTATCCTTAAAAAACATAAATGTACGTTCCAGAAAATGTCTCTCAAGATTATTATTCAATGCCATTAATCATGACTAGTTGGGTCTTTTTTTTCTTTTCTCTAAAAAATTCTAATATTAATTATTTGATTGGTTTAAAAAAGATTTTCTTTCCTAAAAAAATAAACGAATATATATAAATTTCCGGCTTATAGAACTTAATATTCAAATAAACAGATAATTATGATTCAAATTGAATCCCATCAATGTTCATTATGAGAATAACAGATTTTATCTGTCAGGTGTTCATGGGACATTGAGCTATGAAGATATATTTTGCAATGAAACAGAGCAGTGGTTTCATGCCTTTCCTCTTACTCCTGAATGAACATATTCTACCAATATTCAACTGAGACTAATTCACACTTCATTTTAATTGATGTACACCTAAAATATTAATGGAATTTCATAATGAAAATTAAATTACTTACCCTAACCATTCTTTTGTCTCCTTGCATATTGGTTCACAATGTGGCAATTTTCTATGTTCAACTTCAGTTAATGATTGGCTATTACCATGCACTAAAATGTAATGTTATTCAAATTTTTTATTTATTCTTATTAATTTCAAACAGTGAATATGTAGCATTGTAAACAAATGGTACTAGGATGTGAATAGAGAAGTAATCAGAAAAAGTCAGCAGCTGGAAGAAAGATAAGGTGACCGAGTTCAACATCTCTTCCAATGGGTTAGGTGTAACATGATATGCTTGATGTAGCACCCTTCTCTACTCTTGTTGAAGTCACCATCTCAGCAGTGACAGGGGCCTGCCAGATAAGGCAGAAATGTTCTGTAAACACCAATATATATCTTGGATTTCATGTTTTAGCATCTTTTTTTTCTGGTAGCTGGGGTGCAAGAAGACATCATCATGTTTGCATTAACAAAGAACGATGAATGAATCAAAGATACAAGAAGAAGCTAGCCCGTATATATGCCTGTCATCCATTTCCAGCGTCTTGACAGAGAGAATAAAGCAATATAGTCCTTATGCTTGAGCTGAGTTGTGTTTTTGCATTTCTTCTCCCACCTCTTTCTGACAGTCATGACCAACATAGCAGTTATAACACAAGTGAAAATAGTAGTCTGCCCCCTGTTACTTTAAGAAGAAAAGAAGTACAGGAATGAGGACGAGAATATTTATGAGTTTCAAGAAGTTTAATGACTGCCAGAAACATAACCCTTTGTGCTGTAAGTTGCAGGAAGAAGAAAATGGTTGTAAATGATAGAGCTGGTATTAAGACACTGTCTTCAGGACAAGGATTAAAAAGCTGAAGTTAAAAGCAGGAGTTGAATATATCTAATTTATTTCTCCGAGGATCCATTGGTTTAGAAGGAAAGATGAATGATGAAAGAATGATTTCTCAGACACCAACGGTCCATAAATTGGATGAGGTCTCCTCATGGTGCTTTGCGGACTGGTCAAAATATGTGAGAGAAAGTCAGAGAAGAAGAGTGAATGTGGTCTCTCATATGGCTGGTCCTTCCTGCTGCTAGAAAGCGAAGAGAGAGAAGTGTGTGCTCTGTCACGTTGACTGGCTTGTCCTGCTGCTAGCCAGTGGGGAAGCAAGAAGAGGAGGACAGGACAGGTCTGTCCTGCTCAAAAGGCCTGCGTGGAAAAGGGTGAAAGAATGTTACCTCACCTTTTTATAGTTGCCCAGGGAAGTGACCCAGGCAGAATGGCATGAAATATTCTCATTGGTCGAAAATATGAGTTTGGGACCAAAACTATCAAAATATTCCTGCACCAGACAATAATTTGAAATTCTTTCTGCTACACATTCATCAGTGAACTGTACTACATATTTTAAGTTCCTTTATATATTCAGACTAACCTCAATATGCTGAACTTGTGTTTAACTAACCTCCAAAATAAAACCACAAAACAATTAATTTATAAAATTATTTTGCAAAGATAAGGGTGGTTCCCAATCCTACTTGTTATATTTAAATTTTATTCTTACATCATTAATACATATATATTAATTGATGCCAATTTTTTCACTTGTAAAGAGGTCAAATTTTGAAGACCCCAGTTGATCTTCAAAATCTAACTTCTACACAAGTTTATTTAGTAAATACAGCATGACTAAAGTCTATATTTACATGTATGTATAGTTTGCTTTTGTTTCTTTGTTTAATGGCATATCAACCTTCATGGATTATCTAATGACAAAGCAATGACTGCAGAAAAGCAGCAATCCTGTTGCTTGGGGGGTTAGGTGGTTCATACTTTTTCCAAGGGCATGTATAGTAAAACAATTTACCTACTTGTAAAATCTTTTAATAATATCTGATATGACTTGTCAAAATCTGAAAAGATTTCAAAGATAGTTACTGTGAAAATTGTATACAATAACAAGCCAATTTTCATTCAAATAATATAGTAAATCATTTCTTTAGTGGATGAGAGAAGGAAAGTCAAAAAAGATATCTGATTATATTAGATAATTTTGAGACTTAAATGTAACTTTTCAATCATAAAATAAAACAATTGGATGAAGATTATTAAAATACCATTAAAATTCTTTAATCAGAAGAATAAGGCTATTTCCAGTTCAACTTAGCAAGTAGCTTCCAAGTAATTTTAAATCATCAAATATAAATTAACCAAAAAGGGTCTTTTAAAACAAGATGTTTCCAAAATCAATTAACAGCTAATTACAGAATAGTTTTCCCTTGTTTTAGCATATGAAAAATTCACAGACCAAAATTAAAAAGGTTACTCACTAAACTCAAATTTTCTTCACATTAAATAAAAACTATATAAAGTAAAACAGAAATATGAGATAGGATCAAAAAGTTTAAAAACTGGATCTTAAATTTTTTTTAAATTCTAAAATTTTACATTTAAATGAAGATGTGTGCACAGCTGATCAAATTGGATGATCAAGTGATGATGTCAAGATGAATCAGAGCCAATTCTCATTTCTTTTGGATCAGAAATTCTTTTGCAAAACACAGGATTGTGCAAGTGCAGCATTCTTTATATTCACCAAATATAGACAATTAAATCTTTGCATCTATAATATTGTCATTCAAATATTTTGGTTGTTCTATTTAAAGATCTTCATGTGAATTGATGGTTTCTTTTCTCTGGCAGTTAAACAAAATGATAATAGAGCCCAGTCAACTGGAGCTGTGGAATACACTGACTCCATTTCTTGTAGATTGGTAAGACTCTCCCAATAAGTCTTCTGATATATGACATTAAACCATCGAATGGCAAGGCTCCAGTAATGCTAGAGCTTTGGGGAATGCAGAATACTCCTTTTGCCATCACTCTCAAGTCCACTCAGGACCCTTTCAGGTACTACCACTACAGGACAATCTATGGGTCAAATAAGACTGTTTGACATTTAAACTGAGTGCAAACAAATGACCTATGTTAAATTGATTTGTTTGAAATAGAACTGTTTGATCATTTAACTGTGTGTAAACAAATTATGTTGAGTTGAATTGTTAATGATACAAATCAATACTCTGAACCATTTAACTTTGACTTAGGCTAGGTTGAATTGTTTGAAATAGAACCGTTTGATCATTTAACTGTGAGTAAACAAATATTTGATGTGTGATTGAATTGTTTTGTAAACTTGGAATTATTTAACTTTGTTGATTTATGTTTACAAATCCCATATAACTAATATACATATATCAATAAACCAAATTTGGCATTAAATAACCCACAATGCCATAATACCAAACCAAAATGATTAAAAACAAATTTTAAAAAATAATCTAGAACATTAATTGATATGATCTCAATCCTTCCATTTTTTTGACAAATAAAAAGTAAAGATGTAAAAAAAGTTTTTTACAAAGAGACAATAAAGCAAAAAAGCCAAACTAAAAGAAAATCCAACCAAGAATGATGTTGGCCACTGATGGGAAGAGAAATAAAGACAAACTCATAAACAACATTCTCCTGTGGATTGATACACGTGGATACACCAGTAATGGCCAACCAGTCAAAGCTTACATTCATCAGCTCTGTGCAGACATTGGATGCCATTTAGAGGACTTGTGAAAAGTGATGGGCAATAGGGACAAATAGTAAGAGAGAGTCATGGGAATGATGAACACAACTGACCTTGAACTAAACAAGTCCAGGATTAGAGTACAGAGGAAAACATTTATAAGACAGTTTGATTAACAGTCCAAATATCTTAAGAAAAAGGCTGATGTGTTTGATGTGGTGAAGATAACAAAAAACAAATGGATGCTGCTTGCAAATGACAATAATATAATTTCTTAATGGAAACCTTCAAATAGACGGGACCAATAAACAGAGTTCCTCTATCTCCCATAGAAATTGCAATAGAAAAAGGACCAATTGGTTAAAATCTGGTAATAGGGAATTGGATAGAATATCAGAAAGTAATCCTCCCCCATAAAACTCTAAAAAAAACTTTTTTTAAGTCCAAGTCATATAAAAATGTTTGTTAAGGCAGAACCATTACAAATGCTCAAACTTAAAGAAAAAATCTATTTTCAATCCAATTGAGAACTTAATAGTATGAAATATACAACTGCACTTACCCTGATAATTTCTCAAGGGAGATAATTAATAAATGCTAATTATAAAGTACTTGCTCTTATCTATTTGCAATCATCATATTTGCTGGCTTATAATTTTGGCAGGCATTTAAAAAAATTATTTTCTTCCTGACTGGTGTTATTTTATTTGAAGTGCCAGTAAATACTTCTATTGTTACGTTAGAAAAGAATTGTCATTGTTGGTATAAAAGCGATCATCACCTTATTTGCAGAGATGTTTGCTCTTATTATTAAGTGTCATTGCAACACTAAAACTCAACAAGCCAATAATCCTAAACTGACCTTTAACCTTATAACATGCACAGTAATTTTCTGGGAAATAAAAGTGCATCTTATAAGCTGTCAAATATGATTATCATAATATAGGAGAAAGTGCTGAAAGGTTCTCAGTCTAACCAAGAATAGAATAACTTGGAGCAATATTCATCCCAAAGTTCATTGCACATCACTTTTTCAAGTTGCTTTGACACTTTCAAAAAAATAAATCAAGCAAGCAAAATTTCAAACAAAAATGGCATTCACTTTTTTATTAAACTTTTAACTTTTCAGAACTTCTTCAAATGAAATTTAATGGTTGCCAGAAGCAATTTATAAACAAAATAAAATTTTCCTTTTTCTCACTTTTCATATTCCATTTTCAATATAAACTCAGATTTTCTTCTTCCTTTTAAATTATCATTTTTTTTAGATTTTTCCTTATAATAACTACATGTGTCAAGCCTTCTTTTTCTTGTAAAGTCAAAAACTTCTTTATTTAAGAAAGAAAACAAGGAATATGATCTTAGCTAAGAAAGATTTTCTTCTGTCAAAGTCCTTCATAATATGTAAATAAAAGAAATCAAGAGCTTAACTCTGTATAAAACAAGTACATTTATAATAAGAAAAACACACACACACACACACACACACATATATATATATATATAATACGCACACATAAAATAAACCCAGAAAAAAAAAACAAACAAACCCAGAAACATTACTCTTATTTCTTATTAATCTATCTTTTTTCTGTACAACATGCAAACATCATTTCATTCCTTCATTGAATGTACACACACTCAATCATTTGTACTAGTAATCATTTACCCTCAACATTACTGATTCCTTCATTCACTCGCTGTTGACAGATTGACTCATTCAATAAAAGAAGCTAGACTAAAGACTCAGATGATGTCACAAGCAAAGACTGACGCCAAAATGTCTCTGGTGTGAAAATCTCTCCAGTCATTCTTGCTGCCCATAACTTCAAGCCAACATCTTTTTCTAAGCCAGACCTGCCATTTTTATTTTATTTTATTTATTTATTCATTTTGTGCTAAAAAGATAAAAACGTAGACATTGAGTCCAGCTTCCATACAATGAAGATGACATTTACAAAGAGGAACAGGAGAGGTCAAGATTGCAGTGCACTTTGCATCTGTGAGGCTCTTCAAAAGAAGTTGACTGGGGGTACCTGCCTTTTGATATCAGCCAATGCAGGCACTCATCAGAGAAGTTCCATGCTTGTCAGGCTTCAAAGACTGGCTGTGTTGGGGTGAATAAGTTGTTCAGAAAGTGAAGAATATGTCTTCAGAAAGTGTTGGAATCTACAATATCTTTATCTTGCACCTTTCTAACTCAAATTTCTCATTTCGTATGAAGCAAAATGACCCATATAATTAGAAGAAAAATATTTACGATCTCCAAAATACATTTTGAAAATAGTCTTAACAAGTTACCATTTTAGTAAATGCTTCTTTTTGATATCAAATAAAATATTTATTATTAAACAAAAAACAAAACAGAATATCAATCAAATCTACAATATATTTATCTTACATTTTTCTTGCTCAAATTTCTCTATCCGTACAAGGCAAAATGATCTATATGATTACAAGAGAAATATTTAGTGTCTCCTAAATATATTTTGAAAAAGCTTCTTTTTGGTATCAGATAAGATGTTTAATATCAGAGAAAAATAAAAAAAATAGAAAATATAATCAAACTGCAATGCATTTAAATAAAAGGAGAGATGAAACAAAAATTTAATAGAAAAATTGATTTGAAAAATTTCTGAAAGGATCCATAGATCCATTAAATGATCCAGGAATAACTTTGTTTCCATTTTCTTTGATCCATTAACTGTCAACTATTTGTACATCTTGGCTCTCAGTCAAACAAATTCTTTGCAATTGGAAACAAAAGGAATTTTGTTTGGACTTTTATTGGAACTTTGAAGGGGAAATAAAGGAAACGAATCTTGATAATCATTTGGGGGATATTTTTAATCCATCGAAATTGCTAAACTATTTTCTAAAATAATCTGATCAACTTATATCTATGCAAATGAAATTCAGAAATAAATTCATCTCAGGATGACTTAAATGGAGATGCTTATTTGTTTGTTTGTTTGTTTGTTTGTGTTTTATGGCATATCAACCTTTGTAGGTTATTTAATGCTAAATCCATTTTATACAAATAATCAGTGCTATTTCAAACAATTCAGTTTAGCATAAGTACACAGTTTAATTGCTAAAAACGCTTCTATTTCAAGCTATTCAATTTAGTGAAACAGTTCTAATTCAAACAATTCAGTTTAGTATAAGTATAGTTTTTGTTTACACACAGTTAAATGTCAAAACAGTTCTATTCCAAACAATTTACTTTAGTGTCAATACAGTTTCAATGTCCAAAACAGTTCTATTTCAAACAGTTCCCTTTAGCATACATATATATTTCCATTTCAAATAATTCAGTTTAGCATAAGTACGCAGTTTAAATGTTAAAACAGTTCCATTTCAAGCAATTCAGTTTAGCATAAGTACACAGTTTAGTACTATTTGACCCATAGATAGAACCCTTTCAGGTGCTATCATTCCAAGCCAGAGTGGACGTGAGAGAGTGATGTCAATGAAGAGGTGCTCCACATTCCCCAAAGCTAGAGCTTTACTGGAACTTCACCATCAGATTGTTTAGTGTGATATTCAGGATACTCGTTGGGGGGGGAGTCTAACGCCTCTGCAGAAAAGCAGTTGGTATATTCTACAGCCCCACCCCCAGCTGACTGGGAAAGGATATGCTTAGTGTATTTATTTGTTATCCAATAAATCAACTGTAACATCATTAATTAATTGTTCTTCATCATCAATTTATAAACCTAAGCTTGATTGATCATTTTCAGAATATAAAGCTCTTTAGCAGTAACAACTCACCTTACCATTTTGAGAAAGAAGAAAAAATCTGAAATTTTCTAGTACTAAATAGCCTCTAGGTACTGATTGCTAGAAAGAAAAGGGTGCTTATTGGATGCACTGATAAAACTGAGTTTTTCCATCAAAAGAGTAAAAACAAAAGTATCTTGTAAATATAGCTCGGACTTTTATACCATAATAATACAGCTTGTAAAAAATGATACATTGTTTACGCAATTCTTAAATATTAAATACTACTTTATTATGTCCAAAAGATTTAATGGCTTTTTGGTATAGCAGTATTCAAATAACTTTTATTGACTATAAGAATGCACTTTTTAGTGCAAACTTCAACTTTGATTTTAAACTGAATGTACAAGGATCATTAAATAAGTTTCTAGAATTTTTTCATATGGGGACTTTTAGTGATAGTACACACATGAAACTCTAGTCCCCTTCAAAGTAATCTCCTCCGGCTGCAATGCACTTGTTGCACAGTTCTAATAACTTCTGGAAGGCCCCATCGAAGTCCTCTTGTCTGAGCGTGTTAATGACCTTCATCACAGCCTCTTTCATCTCCTCAGTTGTCTCATAGCAACAGCCTCTGAGCTTAGGGAATAAGCAAAAGTCACAGGGAGCAAGGTATGGACTATTGGGACGGTGAGGAACTGTCTTGCTCAAATAGTCTGTGACAAGGATGGAGTTGTGGATTGGTGCATTGTCCAGCTGGAAATGCCACTGTTTCGATTTAAAGAGTGCTGGCCTCTTCTGACTCAATCTCTTCCTGAACTCCCTTAAAACCTCAACATAGTAACCCTAACCCTCATCCTTTGGCCAATCATCTCTGGTATATTGACTTCCTTACTCCTTCCACACCTTTCATCCCTCACAGACTCCCTGCCTTCCTTAAATCTCTTATGCCACTCAAAATCTCATGCTCAATTCATGCAAGATGCTCCAAAAGCAGTCTGAAGCATTCTATACATTTCTGTGGTATTTTTCCAAGTTTAAAACAGAATTTGATTGCATATCGTTCTTCTAAAGTGTCACATCCAGGTTGCATTTTTGAAATTCACCAGCTGTGACAATCAGGCTTTAGTAGGGTGTATTCCAATTGCTACTGTAGCTGTTCATTTGAACCTGAAATCATAAAAATTGGTCTTTCAGATGTATAGAAATAACATACTTAATTTTCAAGAGTCTACAACGATTTTAAATGCCTGTACAAAAAAGTCTGGAAACTTATTGAATGCACCACGAGCAGGATGTAACATAAGGTCTATTTTCAAGAAGGGTAAAACTGGTTTAAATTCACAGTTTTCCTTCTCCTAGACTGGTTGCCATGCTAAAGCTAAATAACTCATTCTGTCCTACTATTTGGCTGTTGCTGAAGAGGAAGAAGAGATGTATTCATATATTTCCCAAAGGCATTAGCACAAAGTGATAATGAAAATTGACAAAGGGAAAACCCACCTCTTAACTATAAGCTGAACTAATATGAAATAGTGGAAGAATTGTGCAGCGGTTTGCAGTGAATATGTAACCCCAAGGTCAAACTCTGGTGGAAATGATAACTGACAGTCAGGGGGTCATTCCCTTCCAGAATAAGGACTAAGATATCAAGATGAATATCACATGTTAAGAGAGAGAGACTTCTGGGATTTTGTGAGATTAATTTGATTTGGCAAGTCAGTTGTGATCCAGACAAGAAGAGAATCAGTTACATAAGAGGAATGTTGTGTCTAGATTCTTGAAAATGGCTTCTAGCCACTCATTCCACAACACTGAAAATAAATGGGAGAATCCAGTGTTGGTCATAAGCTTTATGAAATTTGAGGCCTTGGGGCAAAAAGATTATTAATCTTTATATTGTTCTGGTAATTTACCCATGCACACATGAACTTTCACAGCTATAAATAACAGCAGGTACTGTTCTTTGGTAGATGTTGATATTCCTGCAGGCAGCCCTGACAGTCGAACTGAACAGTCTCGCTGGTAACCCTTTCATTTGTATATGTTTTTATTACTGTTCTTTGTTAATATATTTAACTCAATTCCTCTCTTGTGTTTTTATTTCTGGCTCCTAAAAAGGCCACAACATATATCAATGTTAATGATAAAGAAAAAATTCTATAAATTTTGTAGAATTAGTGTTAAACAATAAAAACAAATGAAAAATAAAACTACATTTTAAAAAAATGAGCCCCGTCTGCTCGAGGATATATAGCCCTAACCTATAGCTTAGAGGTAAGTCAAGCAATGTGAAAATCGATCAGATAAAATGTGAATGTCATCTTTTTCTATCACCTGATTACATAGCACTAATTCCCATATTCACAAGTGATTGTCAGTATTTTTATCATTTAATCCATGTAAGACTTGAGTTCAATCTCTTAATTTTGAGCAAGATTTAGCAATGTGATTCAACTGATGTTCACTGTTTCAAGCAAGCTAGTTGCTTAAATCACCAAGTTCACTGAACCAATTATTACAGAAAAACATCAAAATTTTCCCTTGTCTAACATTTCCATAAAACAATGCTGCCTCTTTAACATTTTGAGTTCTGTATTTCCCAAGAAAAAACAACTGTTTCAATAAATGTTATCTTTAAATCACCATAAGATGTTTCAATAGTTAATGAAAAACATCAAGAGAGAGACCAATGAAAACCCCCAAAATACCAAGGACCTATTGAAAGTCATCCATGGCCTTTATCAGGGGTAACCCACACTTTTTTAACTAACAAGCTACTTTAAAGATGACTACCTTCAATTGATCTACCTGTATTAAAAAAGACAAAATCTATTTATATATGTATAGATTACACTTTATATATACAATATACACTTGTGTACTTTACATCAATGCATGAACTCTTATGGCACAATACAATTGAATACATTAATGCTCATTACCTTAGTCTGATCATTTGCACTGAATGGAATCAGCAAAAGTTGCATCATCTGAACAGTAATTGCTTGTAGTCAACCACAAGCAGGCTTCCAAATGTTCATCAGTCATGGAGGAATAATACTTGAAAATAATCTTCATATGTGAAAAGGCTGAATTGTATAGATAAGGGGGATAGATGATGAGCTATAGATGATAAAAATTTTTTTAACCTACTCGCACTACTGTTATGATCTACTGATCAATCGTGATCAACATATTGGACAACCCTGATCTACATGAGTGAGAACCATCGGATCAAAGAAATATAGTCACTGTTAAGGTCACACCACTGATATTGAAGGTGGTTTTATTAAATAACCTTTTAGTGTTTTTGAAAGATGAACATACAAATTTTCAATTACAGTGTAGATTGTAAATAGTACTTATTTAAATTATCGCTTTGATATTTCAACATAAAGAATCAGATTGATCATTAAAGTGAGTTTTCTTTTTTTACTTTACATTGCAAAAATTTTCACTTACCATTTGCAGAATTCACATTCAGCTGAATAAAGTTTGATTATTACATATATGTTTTGTTAAGTTTATCACAAAAATGGATCCAGTTTGATAAAAATCTTCAGGATATTGCAAAAAAAACAAAAAAACTCTTCACAAATTTAATACAGTATTTTGATTTTAAATGTGACAAAGTATTTTTAGGTGAGACAGAAGATTTTAAAGTTGGACAAAGAATTTTTAGGTGAGTCAGAATATTTTTAGGTAGGACAAACTATTTATAGGCAAGACAGAATATTTTTAGGCAGGTCAAAGAATTTATAGGTGCGACAGAAAATTTTCAGGTAGGACAAAGCATTTATAGGGGAGACTGAACAGTTTTATAAAGGACAAAACATTTAGGGATGAGACTGAACATTTTTATGTAGAACAAAATATTTATAGTTGGGACAAAACATTTTTAGGTAAGACAAAATGTTTTTAGGAAGGATAAAACATTTTTTGGTGAGACAGTGTATTTAGAGGTGAGACTGAACATTCTTTAGAAGGACAAAACAATTTTTGGAGAGACAAAGCATTTTTACATGAGACAGGACATTTCTGAGAGGTACATTTATAAGTGAGATAGAATATTTTTAAGTGGGACAAAGCATTTTTAGGTAAGACAGAAAATTCTCAGGTAGGAAAAAACATTTTTAGGTGGGTGAAAGAATTTATAGGTAAGAGAGAAAATTTTCAGGAATGACAAAGCATTTTTAGGTGAGACAGAACACTTTTAGTCGAGACAAAGCATTATTTGGTGAGACAGTACATTTTTCTGTCAAACAAAGCATTTTTAAATGCCTGAGAGACTCAGAATGAGCCTTGGTCAGAATCACCTGTCACTTTTCACAGAGAGCAAAAATATAATTTTTTTATTGAATATTTTTGCTTCTCTTTGTTACAATATTTTATTTAATTAGTTGGCACACAGTATATTCTAAGGTGAGTCAAAAGTTTTGCAATATTTTTATAATGTAAGGCATAATTTGACAACTTTCTACTGTTGATGGAGACATTTGCAGGAAGTAAGCTCACTTCCTAAACTACAACCACTTACAAGTTATCCATTATTCAAATGCTTAATGTTAGGTTACCACCCTGTTGATAAGGTTTAGAATATGCTGACTGTAGACTCTGCAGAGAGATACCCACTCCCTTTAGAAGGGGATGTCTTGGTTATCACACTTTTAGGCTTACTTGACATTGCTGATAATTGAGATTCTTACAAGAGAAGCAATATTTCTTGAACCATCTGGTTATTCTACTGTGAACATTGCAACTTCACCATTCACACAACAGTTTTTGGTTGCTTTTTTGGCATTATGGCCTTGTTCAAATTTGTAAAGTACAAGTTCCTGAATTTGACTAAGACGCTGCATGTTCATCTGTGTGTCTTTCAAATCATACACAGTGCAAAGCAATGCACAACATGTCAGTGTACCAACTACCACAATACTACCAACCACAGCGAGTTTCTACTACAGCTTGAATCACTTCAGTCATGTGATATACTTGCCGCAAACTAGCAAGTATCAAAATACTGCAAAAAATTTTACTCACCCTGGTACTAGGCTTTTGAAAATAAATTCAGAATAGTTAGTTGAAAAAAATAATATTCTTTCAGCTATCATGTTTGTTGATGATGTTGCTATGGCAATGACCACTCCTAATATATCTGACCAATCACAAAAAAAAAACAAAAAACACATTGCTCATTGTCCATATTTACCAAACTATTTTATTGACCAACTATAAAGACAGGCAAGATCCCACATGAACAAAATTAACATTTTAGTACCACTCCTTGTTGCTTAGTAGCTTAATGAACAAACTTAATTTGTGGTAGCCAATGGATATTTGATTACATCTGTCAATACTAATATTCCTTTAAATAACCCCTCCCTTTTATTTATTTCAAATGAAACATTATAAATGAGTGTCTTGAGGGAAACGTTTTAATTTCTATCCTTAAACTTTGATATTTTAATGTTTCAGTTTCATTATTGATAACCATTTCCCTTGTTTATTATAAATGACTTTTTTTCTGATTTCATTGTGAATAATTAGAAAAGCATTAACCTTTAAAAACTGTTGTTTTAATTGTTATGTTTTTAGCTGATTTATTTTCTGATATCTTTTGATCATCTTTTAATCTTTCTTGACTAAAATTCACTGATAAAAACGCAAGATGACTTGAATTTATAACTATTCAATCACCAGTTTTTTATTATTAAAATCTGCTTTTTTTATTCTTTTCAATGAGAAAAATCTTAATCTATAAAAACCTGTAAGAGATGGCAGATTTAATCTTCAGATGCTAAATATTCCATCTTCCATCACTTGTACAAAAGCAAAATTTATATAAGGGAATCCTCAAGCTCTTCAGTCTGAGGGTCAATTAAGTTAAATTGGGAGGGCCAGCTTTCCCCTTGGTGAGGACTTTGAATAGATTGACTGTAGATCCTACTGAGAGGTACCCCCCCACTTAACCTCAAAAAGTGTTGTCCTTGGTATACTACATTGATGGTGAGGATCTAGTAATGGAGATCTGGGGGAGTATGGAAAACTCATTTATTGCCATTACTCTCTGGTTCATCCTGACCAAGAGTGGTAGTACCTGTTAGCGTCCCATTTATGGATCAAATTGATCTAATTAAAATT
Source organism: Sepioteuthis lessoniana (assembly GCA_963585895.1). Classification (NCBI taxonomy): domain Eukaryota; kingdom Metazoa; phylum Mollusca; class Cephalopoda; order Myopsida; family Loliginidae; genus Sepioteuthis; species Sepioteuthis lessoniana. Next base: position 144,854,876 of record OY757905.1, on the reverse strand, counting down.
TATTCATTTTCAATAGGTGTAGTTGATGCCATATGACTATAAATTATTTGTATTAAGAATACTTATTTGAAGATATAATTTTACTGGTTGACAAAAAAGAGTTTTTGAAATGGTATTGAAGCACCAAACATCTTTTTTGGCTAATTTGAGGGCACTGAATCTGAAAATGACCTTCCTTTTTCTTGGTTTGCTACCATTTTTGCTGTACAGAAATGCCTCATTTTTGGAAAAAAGAGATTTTTTTATTTGTTTTCACTCTACATGATACGGACCAATGGCAATATTTCTCAGAGTAAAATGATAGAAACCTCTCAATTCCTATTTAAACCAACAAATATTTTGGTCTGCTTATTGAAAAACACTATTTTTGCAGTAACAATCAGACCATTACTCTTTAGAAATAATAATTGAATATACCAAGACGAACAAGTATTTTCATCAAATGATTCAATAAACAGCAGAAATAAAACCTTTGTGAACACAAGAACTATGGCAAAACTGTTCTTTTTCTTGATTGTCTGTCATGTTCAATGTTATTTAAGTCACTTTTGATACTCCAGCAGTTGTCAGCCATCATTCATTTGTCCCACCATCCCTGGTAGCACTCTTCCATTGTTTTGATATCCTGATAGATTCATTCTCCTTGTTCATCACTCACATTGCCACAATGATCTGGAAATTTATCAAGATGGCTATGTAAAAATGAACTTTAATATTCATATTAGTGCCTATATCGTGTAGATTTTTCAATAGCTTTTCCACGAACTCCTTAGAGTTTTTTGCCTTAGAAGTTTTTCAGTGCATCAACAAACAATATCTAAGTATACAATTTCAAGTTATTCATTGAATTAACAAATTCATCATCTTTAATGAGTTTCCTGATGTTATGGTGAAACCATTTTCATGATGTTCATCATGTACAATGGAATAGGTGCATTCATTTGGGATGTCTTTAGTTGGAGTTTCTTTCCAACTGTGAAAACAAAAGCTCTCAATATGTTTGGTTTCCTTCCATAGTGAAGGGACAAAAGTGATGGGATGAATTTATGAATATCAAACAGAAGATTTTAGAGTTTCACTTTTTTTATGTCACCTTAATTATCAGATTTACAAAAATAAAATGGATTACTGATAAAGTTTCTCAATTAATTAAAATTTTGGTGATGAATTGGAAAAATTCAGTACTTCTATTTAAAATTTTTTTGACTCAAAACCATTTTGTTTTCCATAAAAATAGTTTATTTCAGGTAGCAGACATAAATTGCTTGGCCTACCTGAAAATTGATGGGTTTCTACAACCTTTATTGATTAAATTGATTCAATTTTCTGATCAGCCAAAATCATGAATTGATCTTTGTTCCAAAAATGAGCTATCATAGTTCAGCCAAAATGGTAACTAACCATGAAAAATTTCGGTCATTTTCAGAATCAGCACCACCAAATTAGCTAAAATACATGTTTTCTTTCTTGGCACCAAAACTCGTGTTGACTGGTGTTATTTACTAAGGATTATTATTAGTTTCTTAAAACAATATGTAAGAAAATGACTCTTATCAAATAGAACTGATTACTTGCAACTATATAATCATTGGTATAAATAAAATTGAAGCCATAAAACTGTTTGCAAATTATTTGTATTAGATAAGAATACTTCTTATCATGTAAGTGTAAAAAATTCTAAAGAAATAATTGCACTAAAATGTAAATGTTGATGGGTAATGACATGATTCCTTAACCTATAGGTATAAGATAACCCTTGACAGGTTGACATCCTGTTAAAATCAGTCAGTCAGAAGCGTCCAGGGTCACAATCTTAAAAGAACAACAAAAAACCCAGTTAAATTCACAAAGTAACAATCCTAATTTATTCATCAAACATCTGATATTGTTTGCATTCATAAAAGATGTAATATCAAAATTAAATGAAGAGGTTGATAGAAGGATCACATCAGACAAGTGATGATTTGACAGTTGTGGATGCAGCATCATCACTTGCCTTGCTTCATTTTGGAGAACAACTGTTTACTGTGATATATTGTGATATATTGTGCCAAACATACTCACTACTTGCTGGTTGTGGGTGATAAGATTTGGGAATTATCCAAATAGAAACACAGGCTTCTAATAAAAACCAAAAATGTGGCATACAAGAAACTGGGACTTTTAATCTTTTGAAAAATAAAGATCTATGAGTTCCAACAGCTGTTGGAATAGTACTTTTTTGAAATTACCATCAAAAGATGAAGAGAAAATTTTGAAAGTTGGCTGTAGAGACGTACAGATGGGCCTTGAGTGTTATGGGTTGAAAACTCTGTGATACATATAAACACTTATAAAAATAAAATTCCTTAAAGTTAAATAAATCTATTTAAATACACCATGTCATCTTAAGTCATTCTCTTGGCAACAAGTTACATATGTCTTTTCTATGTCCAATATTCTGCAGTCAACCAAATTTCTTATATGTCCAGTGCACATTAATGACAGAGTAATTGATTTTGATTGCATGTCAAATCATCTAGGGTAATTTAATGGCAAGAGGTTTAGGAATCATATTCATATTTATATTTTTATTGTTATTTCTTAAGAGTTTTATTTCAACACAGTTCTATCAAATAATTTTTAATTAAACAACACTAACTAATCCAGGTCCAAGTGTATCTGATAAAAATGCAATGAAGGGGTATGTTAAAATTCCCAGATCTCCAGAATTGGAGCTTCACCATCAGATGCACTACACATTAACAAGTCAGTAAAACATACTCTGACTATTAGCTTATGAATAAAATGTCATATCTGACCAGCTGCTGAGAACACAAAGAAAATAATCTTCTACATACAGTAACAATTAATTAAGTTATTGAATTAAATAATAACCAACTGATATGCAATTATCTCTGTAGAAAGATCAGCCTTCTTAAAAAAAAGTAATTTCGGATGTTAAAAATTTAGTTTTCATAAAAATAAATCAAAATGACTAAGTCATTAACAAGTTGGAAACTTTTTTAAATATCAAATCAAAATAATAAACATAAAACCTAAACAAAAAACATATAAGAAAAAAAAGTAGTAAATCTGAGTTTATAAAAAAGTGTAGAATATAATACTTTACAGAAACCATTTATTAGTATAGCTAAAGAATTAAATAATAGCTGTTATGGCCTTCCATAGATGAGGGGCATAAGAAAGTACTGGTTACATTCTGGACAAAATTTACATATATATTGAATTTTTTTTCAGTATATGTACACTAATTTTTTTTAGTTCAACTCTAAAGTGTTCTGTCTGCAAAAACTTGGACATTCAGAGCTGTAAATTGCAGCATCCAAAGAGGTGGTGAAAAGTTAATGATCCGCACTAAAAAAATTACAAGATGTGACATCTACTTGATGAAAGCCAATATATTGTTATAAAAACAATAACAACAAAGATATTAGTCCAAGTAATTAATAAAATTAGCACAATATTTCATCTTAGAATTGTTTTTACAAACAGAAAGAACAAACAGTACACTGACTTAAATATATTGTTCCAAACTGTTAAATGTAATCTCTCAATTCAACTCTCTTCCAACTATTTCAATCTAATATGGCTAACTTGTAACTTTTATACTGTATTCAATATATTTTCCAATATGACTTCCATTAGTGATTCGCACTGAAACCACTCTAGCTAATGAGATAATGCCAAATAGTATACACATTAACTAAAGTGACAAAGAGAAGGATACCATTCCCAAGAATTTGGAAATTAATGAAACAAATCAACTCTTTACAAAGGAAAAATGTTAGCATATCAGTGTGTAACTTGCAACGATGGAATGGCTTGAAAAAAACAAGGCAGATTGAGTTTTGTAACAGTGAGCGGAAATTAAGCCATGAAAATGAAGGTCTACTGTGTCCTCGCAGAAAGAGAGCCAGTCTTTGTCTGGCATATAGAATGGTGATATAAACAGAAATGACTTACCTTAGTTCAATGTGTCTTGTGGTGGTAAAAAACTCAGCCATTTTTGGAGGAGGAATTTATAGGACACCTGTCTTGTCTCTGGTGAGACAAGATTTGTGTCACATACAAATTATATTGCATAAAAGGAGCAATGCCAGTAGCAATGGGGTCTTTTTTGCTTTTCTGCCGGCTGCCAGTTTGTCAGACAGAGCGAGCAAAGAAAAGTAACAAGGACATCTAAGAACATGGAGAGTGAAGAGGAAAGTCAGGATGAAAAACAAATCACAGAATCCATTTCCTTCCGTTGTACCTAGCAATCAAACTTGCTTTTAAAAATAACTATAAGCTATTTTGGCACTCGTCATTCCTTGGCAATGACAGGCAAAGCATTTGATATCTGGCTGATTCCAGAGTTCAATGGCGCCGCGACAGACATGCCTATTGTTGAATGGATAGAGAACATGGAGCTGGTCTGTGAACTCAGTGCTATGGACAGAGTGGAGCATGTCTTGCTACTACATCTACGAGGTGGTGGCTTCGCTGTGTACTGACAACTGAGTGAGGAGAAGAGCGCGGACCCAGAAGAAATAAAGAGAGCCCTCATCACCACATACGAAATGGATGCATTTAATGCATTTGACCAGTTTACAGGACAACAGAGCGAAACCATAGACAAATTCTTGGCAGACTTACATTGCCTGGCTCGGCTGGTTGGGGAACCGCTGCTCGAACGTTGGATTACGTGTATTTGTGTCAGGGCTGCCGCAGCATGTAAGACAGCTTCTCTGAGCATCATCCAGGATAGAGACCATGACCCTGGAACAGCTACTGACCTGGGTTTGTGGCATTGTGACTGACAACCGAGGACAAAAGGAACCTATAGCAAGCGAGCAGAAGCAATATCAAAGCTTCTCCCAAGTCAGGACCTGCACAAGAATAGTATGCTACAACTGCAATGGTCAGGGCCACGTAACGAGACTGTTCAAGCCGAAGACAAGGAGTGCATGTGTGTGTGCACTGTTACCATTGCAACAAAGCAGGATATATGACTCAGGACTGCTCGGGAAACAAGGACAGAGACAAGATGGTATTGATCTCCTCTCCAGACAAACTATGAATGAGATGTTGCCGGTCATCCAAGTCCATGCCAATGAGACATCATGTACAGCACTCATCGACTCTGGCTGCTTTTGGACCATTGTAAGTGCGGGACTTTACTACATATGGAAGAAGAAGAGCACCAGAGTGACCACTTAAAGTGGTGAAATGTGAAAGTGTCATGGAATAAGGACAGTAAAGGTCTGCACAAACACTGGGAATTTTGCTGATGTCGAAGTGATAGTAGATGAGAGGCCATTAGACTTTGACCTGCAGCTGGGTTAAGATGCCATCAAAGCCTTGAGTGGTGTTTTCATCACACAGATAGGAATGGTAAAGTTTTGCGAGGAGGCCGCCATATGTGCAGTACTCAAGATTGACCAACCTGACTTTAGTATCAAGTTCGACCAGCAACAGAAGGTATGGACCGCCTCATGGAAATGGTCGGGAGACAGGGAACCGGCCAAGCTCCAAAACTGCATCACTGCATACCATGTGTCCAGTCAAATAAGACCGGCATTTGAAAAGGAGCTCCATGAATTAAGGATGGCTGGTTGATTCTCTACGCCCATGATGAACTTTGACCTCCTAAAGGCTTGATACCACTAACGGCAATTGTGCAGGAGAACAAGGCAAAAGTAAGGCTGGTAATGGACTTCCAAGAACATCAACAGATTTACAGCTGATGCTGATATTTGTGCCAGCAAACTGCAAGAGTGGTGCCAGCATGTTGGATCTTGGAAGGGCCTACCTGCAAGTCTGTGTCAGTGAATCATTGTGGCCATTTAAAACAGTAATGTTTGCTGGCAGAAGGTACTGTCTCACCAGACTGGGCTTTGGGCTAAATGTGGCACTGCAAATAATGAAGACAATCATTGGTGTGGAGTTGTCTTAACAAGAGAAGATAAAAGAGATTGTCACTACATGTAAGATTGAAATTGGCCCAGTTTGGTTTGATTTGTAAGGACCCGGAACAGCTGGAAAATGGCACCTGTGTATTGGGTTTGGATGTCCACAAACAGCAAGGAACCTTGCAATGGAGGCACAGAACTGCAGTTCCAGAAGTAACTGATGTCTTGACAAGGCATGTTGTTTTTTCCCTGTGTGGTAGGCTTGTGGAACACCTACCAGTATGTGGATAGCTTCGTGTAGTGGTAAGCACTATAAAGCGCAGAACAAGTATAGTCACCAAAGGTTTGGATAACGAGACTACTGACACCTTGCTTGTTCATATGGTGACAGAGACCATATTGTGAGTGAAGAAGGGCAATCCTGCCAGAGGAGATTGCTATGTGTAGGGAAAAGAGATGAACATCTGGGTTGATTCCAGCTCCTTACTGATCAAGGTCTTATTGGGAAAGAATGGAGTGGTAATTGAGGTCATTGTATTCTAGTGCTCCAATGCAGGGGGGGGGTTAAAAAATTGTACATGTGAACCGACTCCTGGGAGTCGGACACGTTGACAAGCAAAGTCAGAGTGCGTACTAAAGCAACTAGTAAAATGCTTATAAGAAAGAGACTGAGCACTATCAAGAAACTGGCCGACGAATATGAACTGTCCATGGATGTAACCCTGGTGACATCAAACTGTAACCTTGCCAATGGGTTGACCCAGTTACCCAAAAATGGTCTGACTCCATAAAAACGGATGATCAGCCTGCATCACCGGTATGCACCACTTCCATGGAGGATCCAGATGAAATAATGAAAATACACTTAAAATTAACTTGCTCTTAAAAATAGCTACAAGTTCTTTGGTCATGATGAGTCAGAATTCCAGTAGAAGAAGTAAGTCTGAATTCAAAAGAATGTGCAGCAGGTCTGGCAGATACAGAGTGGATAGCAATTGCACAAGAAAACAAAAGAGTGGCACCTTTCCAGTAGAAGTGGTCAGAGAAGATACAAACAGCTTTTTGAACAAATCTCTAAAAATATACTGGATTGGAGATCTTAAACTTTTCCATTTCTTTTTTTTTTTTAATGTAGATCAGTCAAAACTTTTTGAGATCAAAATAATGAAGTTATCAGTTCAAACAATTCATAGCATGATGAAAATAGATTATCTAGGAAATTCAAACACTGCAGAAGAAGCCATCAAATTAAAATACAGTAATCAAAACAACAAAGACAAAGATGCTAGTTAGCACATTTCAAAGGTTAATTAGACAAGTTTTTTTTTTTTTTATCAGGAATTCCAATCACCCCATACTGAAAGTGAAAAGCATATAACTACTAGACCATAAAATCAGCATCTAAAATATTGAATATTTATCTATAGCCTAATGCTATAATGATTAAATCAAAACTCTAAAAGAATTTTTTTTTTGTTGAGTTAATTGATGTAAGTTGAAATTTAAAAAAAACAACTTTAAATAACCTCATTTTATCTTTCTTAAAATTTCTTTTTGCTGACTGTGTCTACACCATTCAAACCTAGATCTATATACCCCTCTCTCTCTCTCTCTCTCTCCATATATAAATGTATTCTATCACATTCCCATCTCTTAAGCTTCTTTTATTACTTTACAGCAGGATCCAGGCCTTCACAAAGGTCCATATCAGGGTAAATAGGTGTTAACCCATGACATGTTGGTAGTGGGATTCACTTGAGATTTTTCTTTCACTGAAACCAATTATCCCAAACAAGGCAAAAGAGCCCAATTTGTTCTACATAGATCTGGAGAGAAAAAAGACAGGTTCATGCCTTTCCTAAAGGTGAAACACAAACAATTATGAGCATTATGAGGCTACCTAACATTTTAGATGATATATTTACCAAACTAATTTCAAAATGAATGCAACTGCATAAAATCTTGGCCTCAGTTGTGTTTCAGAATTGTCAGTAGTTTAGAAATGCTCGTTTTATTTCATCAAGTTTCTGATTATTTGATAAAAAAAGTTTTCTTGTATATCATCAACTGCATTTTTTAAATTCTTTGCAAATAATTATAAAATCTTTAATCTTTAAAAAGTCTGACTTAAATGTTTTCTAATCACTGTTAGTACAAAAGCCACATTTATATAAATACATATCAAGTCATCTTAAATCTCCCTTTTACCAAAAAGCTCGGCCATGTCTCCTCTTGGTCCAACATTCTATAGTCAATCAAATTTCTCAAATGTCCAGTAAATATTAATGAGTCAGCAATATAAACTCAGACCATTAGCTTATTAATAAAATGCTATAACTGCCCACTTGCTGAGGATACAAAGAAAACACTCCTCCACATAAAGTAGAAGTCAGAAAAGTTATTGATTTGGATTGTGTCGCAAAGACATCTTTTTCTTTTATTGGATCTTTCATCATCTGTTTTGATTTTTTAATTTATTTCTTGTTTTTCATTAGCCCCCAACCCCCAGAAAAAAAGAAAAGAAACTGGATCAAATAATATGTGCATGAGTAAACATGGACCAAGTCTCTTGGTTTCTTTTATGAATAGAATTTTATTAAAAAAATCATAGCAGACATCAATATCTTTACCCTTAATTACTTAGGTGTATATCTTTTAGATTTAAACTTATGTGTGATTAATAGGTAATTCTTGTTAGATCATCAAAATATTTTTAAAATTCTGATATTAAAAATGAAAACAGTTGGGTTCAAAAGACTATAAATCCCAAGAGAATCTATCCATATTTATATATAAAAGACAATATACATATGTATATATATATATAGATTTTCTTTTTTTCTCTCTCTCTCTTTATATATATATATATATATATATATATATATATATATATATATATACACTAAAATTATCATTATATACATATATATACATATATACACACACACACTAAAATCATTATATATATATATATATATATATAAGTAAGTAAAGTAGCCAACAGTAGTCCAGGACAACCAGAAGGCTCCCTTTTGAATAGCTACTACACTGAGGTGTAGGGGAGGGCGCTACTCCTTTGCCTGGATTGCTTCACTTTACCCTTGATACATACCTTATATTGCTGAGTGTTAAGCAAGAAGGTATCAAGTACCATTTTTAAAGTCTTTTGTATGACGCGACCTGGGATTGAACCCAGGTCTCCCAAACCAGTGGTGAACACTACACACTAACCAATGAGCTGGAAACTGGCATTATATATATATATATATATATATATATATATATATGAGGTGCCTTCAATAAGTTTCCAGACTTTTTTTCGTATGGGCACTTTTATTGATAGTACACACATGAAACTCTAGTCCCCTTCAAAGTAATCTCCTCCGAGACTGCAATGCACTTGTTGTACCATTCCAACAACTTCTGGAAGTCCCCGTGGAAGTCCTCTTGTGTGAGCATGTCAATGACCTTCGTCACAGCCTCTTTCATCTCCTCAATTGTCTCATAACGACAACCTCTGAGCTTAGGGAATAACCAAAAGTCACAAGGAGCAAGGTCTGGACTATAGGGAGCATAAGGAACTGTCTTGATGCCCATCTTGCTCAAATAGTCTGTGACAAGGATGGAGTTGTGGACTGGTGCATTGTCCTGCTGGAAATGCCACTGACCTGATTTGAAAATTACTGGCCTTTTCCGACGGAATCTCTTCCTGTCAACAAGGAATACTATATTGAGGTTTTAAGGGAGTTCAGTGGCATACCAGTGATGTCAACAAAAGGGATCATCAAAAGATTGTGGGTGGATTTGCTCTGTTTGGCCTTCTTAGGTCTGAGAGAGCCAGCATGCTTCCACTGGGAACTCTGTCTCTTGGTCTCTGGGTCATAGCAGTAGATCCAGCTTTCATCGCAGGTCACCAGAGCATCAAGAACTGCAGGATCTGAATTGATCAGCTCGACCATCTCCCTGCTGTCATGACAACATCTTTCTTTCTGATTTTCTCTGAGCACCCTTGGGATAAACTTTGTGCAAATCTTTTGCATCTTCAGTTCCTCACAAATAATTGTGTATACAGTTCCCACACTGACATCAAACTGTGCATTTATTGTCTCTATAGACACACGACAGTCCTTATCCTTGAAATTGTTTATTTGGCCAATCATCTCTGGGGTTCTGATTTCCTTACTCCTCCCACACCTCACATCATCCCTCACAGACTCCGTGCCTTCCTTGAATCTCTTATGCCACTCAAAAACTCATGCTCAATTCACGCAAGATGGTTGAAAAGCAGTCTGAAGTATTCCATATGTTTCTGTGGCATTTTTTCCAAGTTTAAAACAGAATTTTATTGCATATCGTTCTTCTAAAGTGTGCTCATGTCCAGATTGCATTTTTGAAATTCACCTGCTGTGACAATCAGGCTTTAGTAGGGTGTATTCCAATTGATACTGTAGCTGTTAATTTGAAGCTGAAATCATAAAAATTGGTCAATCATCTCATAAGATGTATAGCAATAACATACTGAATTTTCAAGAGTCAATGACAATTTTAAATGCTCATACAAAACAAGTCTGGAAACTTATTATCATATATACACACAAAAATTATCATTACATATATAATGAAAGGATCATTCAATACTTAAGGTGAATATTGTTTAAGGAGTTGGCAACAGGAAGCAATATTTTCAGTGACACCTTTCATGTATCAGAAGATTGTCAGCATGACCATTTTTACTGACAGCTAAGATTGTAACATTTTTTTTTTTACTATTAAGTCAGTTTGTTTCCATTTCATGGACTGCCTTTTTAACTCAAGTTTGTAGAGGCAAAACACATGTTTAGCTCATTTGTAAATATTTTTTTTACTAAAATATTCTTCTCCATACATGCTATACACTCTTCTGTTAATTTTACATGGTTTGCCCTTCTCAGCCACCAAAAATTTAATGAAAGACCTCTGTTCAAGTCTGGAGAATTCTGTTTGATTTACTGCTATTCTAAATTGCCTCAAAGCAAAAATTTTTCAGGATTAAAATAATTTTTGTTATAAACCAATTGCAAATAATGTAAAGTTTACATTTATAGAGAAAAAAATTCTGAAAAAAAAATTTGCTTTTTTCAAAAACATTCACCTTACATATTGTTTAACATTTGTATATGAACATATGAGAAATCATATATATATATATATATATATAATCATAGCTCATTAAAAACAGTTCATCATATTATTATTTTTATTAGAGCAACAGAATAAAACAATTTCCTATCCAATTGACAACTTAATAATTTTTTGAGCCTGTATTCATGTTGACAATCATTTTTTAATCATCCAAATTCTTTATCAATAGAAATAACTATGAAATGCTTATTAGAATATTTCACTAGAATTAGAATATCATTAGAATATTTCACTCCTTCTTAAATAGAAGGATCAATATCACCATGGACCACTATTACAATGGGAACAAAATAGATTCGCTAATCATCTAATATGCAAACATGAATCGGGAAAATGAATCATGTTTAGCATCACTTTAAGGGAACAAACCTTGTGTTACTATAGCAACAAAAAAAGTGTTATGAAAAAAGCTTTAACAGTGAATATGTTATTTAGTTTCTTTTTCAAAAATTATAGAAATTTAAACTTATCCATTGATTTTTTTTTTCACGGGTACAAACAAGTTTTTAGTCAAAATAAGAGATGATTTATGGTTTGGTTCATTTGTTTAATGGCATGGGCGCCTCTGGTGGTGTAATGGTTAGCAAGCTCGACTAGCAAACCTACACGAGTGAGTTCGAGTCTCATTGGGTGTCCCTTTCATATGGTTTTGTGCCACATCTAAGCAAAGAAAAAAAGGTTAGTAAATTTCCATTTGTTTAATGGCATATTGAGTTATTTAATTCCATAATTGTATTCATTTCAGAATGTTAATTTTTATTAACAGCTACATTTTTATATGATCATATGGTTACAAATATTCATGAATAATTTTCAAACAAATGTATTCAACCCATAGATGGGACTTACTACCACTCAAGGTTAGAGTGGAACTGGGAGTAATGGCAATGAAAGGGTACTCCACACTCCCTCACATCTCCATAAGTAAGCCCTGCCATCAAATGCAGTTTAGTGTCATACCCTGAAAAACCCTTTTGGTAGGGATTCTTACCATTCTATAGAGAATACAGCCAGCAAGGCAATTTTTCTATGATGAAGAATTATTCATTATTATATGCTGATGTCTGAGAGGTTGCAAGAATTCTTCCAAGCTGTAGGTTTGTTAGTACTAATGTATGATTGCACATATTGAACTCTATCAAAACAATTGGAGAAAAATCTAGATTGCCAGGATGCTGTATGTTATTTTAAACAGACCATGGAAACAGCATCATATAAAACAGCAGTTGTATGGCCACTTACCTCCATTCTTGCATACCATCCAAGTAAGACAAGCAAGACATGCTAGGTACCGCTGGAGAACTAAGGATGAACTCATAAGTGACATTCTCCAAGGAATACCAACACAGACCACCAATGTCATCCAAACAACAAAAGCTTATATTTGTCAGCTCTGTACAGTTGGTGAGTGCTTTCTAGACTTGTCAATAGGGATGGATAGAGAGAGACAGTCAAGAGAATACAAGCTATTACCATTCCTTAATGATGATACACAAATGTATCAAAACAAGTGTCTTTATTGTTGTAATCATAACATTTTGCTCATTGTTCTCCATTTCTTCAGATGTCCGTCATTATCAGGAATCTTCTGGGAAATTTGAGGTAGATTGCTTTTGACTGTTCATTCAGAAAGGGTAATTCATACCAGTTAATTCTTCCTATTTCTTCATTGAAATAGTTTTTGTTTTTTTTTTATCTATAAGGTGATATTTCATTTATTTTTGCAAGGTGTATGCATTCTTATCAATTTATCAAATTCTGAAATATAAATTAACTATAATTTATCACAGAATGTTAGTTTTAATTTGTGCAAACATTATACATTTATTCCATTGGATTCCCGCTGTTACTTTGTTATAAAAAAAATCAACAGTTATATGTAAAAGTTACCAAAATCATGTGCTCCATTACTTCTGTCACACCCTGTATTAATAAAGTTAAAATGAACTGCAAATAAAAATTAAGGGATCATCAAGATGCCTGATAATTGCAAGTTAGTCTGAAATTTATATTAGCAATTATTGTTTGTTTCTTTAAATATACTAGTAGCTCTGTCAATGGATATCAAACTCTGTTGCTGTAAACCTTTTTCAAAAAGTGGATAACACGAGACATGGTTCATTATCAGGTGAGCTGCATCACTAAAATAATTCAAGGTAATCTTATCCTGAAGGTACCTCAACCATTTTCATTCCTGAAGACTATACATGTAAGCATGTGCCTTAGAAATAGTGAAAAATTGATTTCTTTTTCCTCTTTAATAAAAAGATATTTTCTATGAAAAATTGAAGTCTTAGGTAGGCCATTTAGAAACCAAAGTGGACCACAGTTTGCCTAAGAAAGCTATAAAAGTTGCTGTATAGTTATGCTAGAGTAGTTATAATATGTTGACAATCATAATACTAAGACCTTCCTTAAGAGCTGAGGAAACTGTTGAATCCAGAGGATAAGAGTTATCCTTATAAAAATTAGCTTATGTCAAACAATGTCAAAAACACTCAAGATAAAATTAGATGAGTTAGAAATTCAAAGAAGAATTCTAACTGTAGAGTCCATGCTGTTGTTGGTGTCTGTAAGAAAACTGAAAAAGTTTTGTTGGTTTTACAAAATGTCAACCCTTGTTTATGAAAAAGTCTTTTTTTTCCATAGCAATAATATGGTTTCATGTGACTAATAATGATAATATACATTATAGCTTCAAGAAATTACTTTTAATACAAACGATTTGTGCATCAAGTACTCCAATCTAATACTAATCATTTTTAAATGGATTTGATTCATAGATTGGATCCTAAGAGGTACTATTACCACTCTAGGGTTAGAGTGAATTGACAGTAATGGCAATGAAGAAGTGACACCCCCCCCCATGCTTCAGAAGTGTAAATGTAGTTTAGTGTCATACCCAAGACAGTCCTTTTTTGGATGGGTGTTAGCCCTCTGCAAATGGACGACTGATAATTTACACCATCATCTGATTTCAAGTCAGTATTAATAATAATAATAATAATCCTTTGTAAACAATTATAGCTTTAAGAAACTATTCTAATTCATAATGGACTGAGAATAATGGTAAAAAGGGGGAAACCTAAAGCTCCCCAGTTCTCCAGAACTGGAACCTCACCACCTGAAGCAGTTTAATATCATAACTAGGATAACTCCTTTGCAGAGAAAGCAGTTAACATGCCTTAAACCCTGCCAAGAGGATAAACTGATGATTGTGCAAGAGATTTGAGAAGATTTATCATTTAATCTTTTGCCATTATCACCAGACATATTGTGAGAACATGTTAACGCATTAAATAATAACAGAAATAAAATAATCATAATAATTTCAATAATAACTACTGCAATAAAATTGTAATCATTTGAGTAAAATTCAAATAAAAAGTCAACAAGATAAAAATAAATTAAATCAATCAAATGAAAATTAAAAATAAAACAAGCAACCATTTTGATCAGGTTGTTAACGAGTAATTGAAATGCAAACAATAAAATCAAAGGCCAAACAAGATAAAAAAAGAAAGAATCTGACGAAATAGTTAATGATAAAAAGATTGACTAAAATTGTGTCTGCTGATATTTTTACAGCTAATTCATTGAAGTTTAATCAATGTAATGACAATAATGAGAGTCTGTGGGACAACAAAAAAAAAAAAAAGAAATAGAATTAAAAAATATATATAACTAGCAATAAAAATCATGCAATAAAAATTCAAAACAGAAATAACTGGATTTTTTGATTCCATACATATGTTGAACATCTGTCTGAAAACCATCCAGGTGTCTGATATTAAAAAAAAAGGAAAGCCTACCTCGGGTAATGGGGCTTTAGTCTTCTTGGAGCCTTACACTCTGATACCAGCATCCCTACCACTTTTCAAAAACACCTTGCAAATTCTTTCAAGATGCTTCCCCACATTCTTCTTAATCTTGTTTGCAGCATTTCATTTCAATGGTGATTTTAGCTTGTCAAAAAACCAGACGTTGAAGGGAACCAAACGTGAATAGTACGGAGGCTGACAGACCTATAAATGATAGCAAAAAAAATGTATATTAGAGTTGATGAATATATTCACAAGGTTATTTAGTGTTCACAAATTCTCTCATATCTCACTGATGACTGAATAATCCTATGGGAGAGTGTCTGTTTATGCATGCACAGTAAGGTCCCTTCTGATTGGTTACCAAGTTACATCAAAGCTATGCAAGCAGTTCCTAGCATATTCTTAATGGTTGGGAAGTTTCTGGACAAACCTCATATACATTTTTTCCATTTAGTTTTTGAGTATTTAATTTTTTTTTCCAATTTTTTTCCCTTATCCTACCCTACCATTTATCTTTTTTTTCCTTTTGTAAAAATGTTGGTTTCATTTCCTCTGGGAAAATACCTAGTCTTTCATTTTTTTTTTTTTTTTTTTTTTTCATTTTTGGGAAATTTCTTTAAGAACTGCTTTGTATTTATGGACACTCACACTCAGTGAGAGAGACAGAGAGAGAATAAAACCATTAAGACTATAGCGCCTTTAAAGTTTCCTAAATTAGACAAGAGGCTGTGGTTCTGCACTCAAAGGAACCACCAGATTTGGAAAATATTCAATGTTATAATGAGAAAAAATTGTTTGTTCTCTCTCTTAAAAATATTTTGCAACTACAGCAATTTTTTTTCTATGTTTTTTTACTTATAGTGTCAGGAAGAAAAAATATTTCAGTATAATATTTAATACTTGCTGTTTCTTTAATCTATGATATCATAGGTAGGATTTATTTAACAAATCAATTAAAACTTACATTTACTCCAATAACTGTCATCCCTATCAGCAGGGCTTTGAATATACTGATTCTATCTCCTGCAGAGAGGTAAAATTCTCCCTCATTATGAGGTATCCTAGGTATGACACTAAAATGCATCTGATGGTAAGGCTCCACTTCTGGAAATCTGGGAAGAGTAGAGTACGCCTTCATTGTCATTATTCCCAGGCCCACTATCTCTCAGTATGTTTGTTCTTGTTAGGATCCCATCTATGAGTCAAATTGAACTGCTTTCAAATTATTCACATTCAATAGAAATACTTGATAACATAAAACTAAAAATTATTTGTATCAAGATTAGTTACTAGAAGCTATAATAGTTTTCTAAGAATTATTTGTATAAGATAGGAATACTTGTCTTTAATTGGAATCATTTTCAGATGAGGCTTCTTAATCTGAGAATTAATTTTTAAAAAACGTGGTGCGATAGACAACAACTATGGAAGGCAGTAATTACTGGGGATACGGTTACAAGACTCAGCATTCCTATCCGAGGTCATGGTAAAATCACCTGAAGAAGGCCAGAGGTGAAATTTGGCCGAAACGTAGAGAAAGAAGAAACAACACAAAAACTACCAAGATGAGGACAAAAAGTCTGCAATAAATAAAAATTAATTCTTAGATAGGAATACTTGAAACCATACAACTGTGTGCAATCAAATGACTATTATTAGCTAGAAATAATTACTCAAAATCAAATAATTAGAATAATAGATAGGAATACTTGATATCATATTCCTGTGTACAAAAAAAAACCTCTTCACAAACAAATATACAAAAAATGTAAGTATAAATTTACAATGAATGTAATAGTCTGTAGGCATAAAATAACCCAAGACAAATTTACAAGCCATTGAAATCAATAAATTAATTTAATAACTGTATAAAAGTATACAGTAAATAACAAAAGTATACATAGAAATGAATAGTAAATGTTTTTTTTTCTGTAGAAATGCTTTGTAAATGATTTTATAGAAATTGAATAAAAATTATTTTACAACACTAAAAGGTTAAAGACATGTTTTTTTCATAATAGTTATTATTGTAGGAAGTGGAATTAGCAACCTTAGTCTAAATCCTGGATAAGGATATTGGCATTTGCTTCATGCTAATTCCCTCAGAAAAGATAGGAATCCTTTTCTTCTTCCCCCAGTTATGGGTAAATAGTGGAACCGACTAAGTTATTTAGACTTGGTAAGGCAACCAGTATAGGAGAAGGAAAATTTGGAATTGAAACCTTGTGTCACATTCTGCTTTTGGCAAAAGAATTGAGTAAATACATACATCTAAACTTGTATCCTCTCTATTAATATATGTCTTTATTGGTATGAGTTACCAGTTTAAAAAATAGTCATCTAATCTTGGACTATGTTGAATATTATCTTGATTGGTTTGGTTTTTTTGTTTATTGGCATATCAACCTCATAGGTTATTTAATGCCAAAACCATTCTCCTAGAAGAACAGTACGGGTACTATTTAACCCATAGCTGGAAGGATAAGGGGGTTCATATCTTTTCCAAGGGTATTTGCCCAAAAGTGAATGTAATAGCGCTACTGGAGTATGAACTCATGTACTACGATTCCGCAGTCCATCGCTTTAACCATTACACCACGAGGACACCCCCAATATCATCTTGATATTCCAACTGAAACTGATGTTCTCATCTCTTCAGATTATCAAAATCTAACATCATTATATTCATATTTCATAATTAAGCTCTTATACATGATTTTCATCCCTAGTCCCATGTTCAGCATCAGGACATCACAATCTAATCAGTTAATTCAAATCTTAAATCATTGAATTAATGCTCCATTGCTCGGCTCACAAACATTGACGGGAAAAGATTCCAACCTCATCTGGTGGTATTGTAATTTAAAGATCTTTGTTAGTGATAATGACACTTTGGCTCCAAAACCATGCTTAACTTTAGTGTCATCATCTGATTAAGGGTTAGTTAGAATCTCAGCTGTTGTTTTCTTTTTATACAGCGTGTGAATGATATATATATATATATATATATATATAATATACTGAGATTGTTATAAGAAACACAACTTTTGGCAATGTAACTGTTATTATAAGAGGAGAGATTTTAATTTCTTTTTTGCTTTATCCTCCTCTGCTTACTAGCATTTGAGCACTTTTTCATTTACCAAACATTTTCTAACAATTTTCTTATTTCATCTGTATACTATATATATATATATATATATATATATATATATGCAAAATGACACACCAAATAATGACAATAAAAAAAAAATGAAACAATAATCCGAGAAATGTTTGAATTAAGCATATGCCAGGTTGAATTGAAAGTTTTTTCATAATTCAACAATATCTGTTTACAAGGTCAATATTATGGAGGAGTTGATTGATGATGCTTTTGTGAATGACAAAAGTTCTGGCAACAATCAATGAGTTCTTGTGTTTGATTATTTTCAATTATTTCAAGCAGTCTTCATCTTCCATTACAGATCCTTCTAAATTTGGTTTATCTTTGAGGCTGGTGTCACCTTCATTGAAACTTCTAAAACAGTTTTGTGCTACATGTTCTTTGACAGTTCCATGGCTTTCCATAACATTAATTTCTTTTCCTGATGCCCTTGCATTTAATCCTTGTTTCCACAAGTAGCGTAAAATGTTTCTAATTGCAGTTTTTCATGGCTCATTGTCAAAGGTGTAAAATAAAGGTTATAAATGAAATTAAAGAATAAACAATTCAGCAATGATTGAACAACAAATTGTATCAAATTGCTGATATAACAAGGCAATACAAGTTGTCAAAAATCTCAAGTGAACTTCTAAAAAAACTTTTGACTCAACCTGGCATATGTCGTCTTGGTTTTACTTCCCCATTCCTCAATTTAACATTAATCATTTTTACACTATTAATAGAGAAAAAATTTTGATAATTGAACACTGAATTTAGCCATTTATTTTTCTTAAATCTAGTCTGAGTCAGTTTTGATACTCAGTCTGTATATTGTACATAAGAAATCAAGGAAAAAGTGACTGTCAGTTGTCAGAAATTAATGCAAGTTTTACTGACAAAATGGATAATCAGATATATAATGCAAATGTATAAGTAATTACTTTATTTGAACAAAGTATTGCAAATAGTTTTACTGAAAAAAACTTTACTATAGAAGTACATTTAAATTGATTTTACTATAAAAGTGAAAATATTTTTGACATTATTGGAAAATATAATGACGAAACATTGACTTTTGATAGTTTTTAAATATGAGGGTCATTCAATAAATAAAGGAAATTTTTACCAAAAAAAAAAATAAATAAAATTTTTTCTATAAACTCTGCTATGTTTTGAATTGGTTTAGAACAAAAATATTTGTTTTGAGACTACTCAAAATGGCAGCAAATCAAACAGAATACTCCAGATTTGAACAGACTCTGGCATGAAATTTTTGCTAGCTGAGAGGTTTAAACCATTTGAAATTTAGTAGAGAATATGTAATGTGTAATTCTAATGACATTACGAATAACTAAAACCCTTATTCATATTATAAATAGTTATGGTGGTTATTATAAATGTTACTGCTATAATAAATTGGTTATATATAATACTAATATGCATGTTTATATACAGAATGTATCTGTTTCAGCAAAATACAGTGTGAAATTGTTAGAGAATCAAGAAATAAGTGTATGTCAGGATCTTGCCTGAGAGCTTTTCAAAACATAAAAGTGACAATAGTATTTATTATTACAAAAGCATTAAAATTGGTCCTAAAGATCTTTGTATTGATAATGCTTCATGGTAGGGAAGATATTTAATCGAGTCTCCATTCAGCAAAAACTAATATTAGCATTAGTATATTCGTGATTTACTAACACTGGATATACTTAACATAAAGACAATATAAGTTCATTTACACATAAAAGAACATTTAATATTCTATACATACAATATACATAGCAGAGGTATTGAATGAAAAAATACATAAACATGTCTGAACAGATAAAACTATACACATATTGTTCCATGAACAAGCAGTACGTAGATGGGATACAAAAAAGAAAAAGGTTTGTTGACAAGAGTAGTAAATATAGCAACAAGGATTTAACAATTCTTGACTGGGTCAGAAATAACGTTTATACTGATCAAAGATCAGAGGCAAAAAAAGGTCAAGAATGGGTTTTTTGACTGTCATGTGGAATGAGGCCCTTAATGAACATGCAAGTTTGCTAAGGGAGATAATTATTTATTATCTCCCTAGACTTGCAAAGTGACTGGAAGGATAAAAGATTGAAAGAAGAACTCAGATAATTTATATGATTGTGAAGCAGATGTAGGAAACTTGAGATGATCAGTTATTATTTGATTCCCATTAATCTTTTGATATCAACTGGAATGTTTTACTATTGTAGCTTGGCTATGAGAAAATAGTAGGGCAGCTGGAAATAAAGAAAAAAAAAAACAGGCAGAAATCCTCAATCAACCAGTCCTCTGTCATTCATGGATAGAGACTAAACATTGATCATTTCATAATTCATATATATATATATGTTGTGCACATGTATATAGTCATAAAGATATATGAATAATCAAACACATTGAATTATGATTATCTTTCTCACAAATAAAAAATATTATTTACTTCTAAATATACTGATATACAAATTTACCCTATAGTCCAACTCGTACCATATCAATAAAAACAGATCATTTTGTTATATATTTACCAAAACTTTCAAATTAGTAGGATGTGACATGAAGTCAACTTTTTTAGTGGAGTTTAGGTTTGAATTCAGTTTTCCTTCTCCTAGACTGGTTGCCATACCAAGGTTAAAGAGCCCAGTCTGCTGGCGCGAGAATAGTTGGATGCATACCTTTTCCAAAGGTATTAGTGCTATGTGAAATGTCATCCAGGATTTCAACTTAGGTTACCATGTTTATTTCCAATGGCCATAACCATTATACCATTTTGATATGTATATGCACATGTTTGTTAACATATATATCCTCTCGCTTTTCCATACAAGATTCATATTAACCAATCAGCATCTTGACATTATCATTTCCTCAGTCCACAGCATTTATTTGAAGGTTCCTGTTAATGAGTGCTTGTTTTCTTTTAACAGTATATCAACCTGGAGATCAAAGAAAGAATCAATACCATCCAACCCACAGCACTGTCAAAATTACCTAGAATACTTAGAAGAGTCCTGTAAACCTATGGAGAGTTGCTATCAGTCAGACTTTATTGAAAAACTAGGAGTGAGAAAAATTGACAAGGATTATAACAATAATAATAATACTGTGGAACATGCAGGTGACAATTATACTAATTGTAATTGATGTGTTTGGAACAGTAACTAAAGGACTATTAAAGGGACTGGAGGACTTGGAAGTTGGAGGACGAGTGGAGACTGTCCAAAGTACAGCATTATTGAGAACGGCCAGAATACTGAGAAGAGTCCTGGAGACTTGCTGTCACTCAAACTCCAGTGAAAGACCATCAGCTAACGCTGTTGTGAAAAACTCGAATAATAATACAAAACTAATCACAACAATAATTGATTGGAAATCAAACAAAAAAATAAAAATCAAGATGAAAGAAATAAAAGAGAAAAACAATGGAAAAATTGGGGGAGGTTAATTTTCTTCAACAGGTTTCTTATTAAAATTCATAATTTTTATTGTTGCTATTAACAACAACAACAACAATAGAGCAGAAATTCAAAAATTCTAAATACAAAAATTAAAAACTTAAGAGAAAATTTAAATCCTCCCAAAAAGATGAAATAAAATTTTAAGGTTAATAACGTTTAACAGGTAATTCATAGAAGTTTAATCAAAGTAATGACAATATTGACTGTCCCAGAAAGAAAAATACAAAAATAAGAGAAATTTGCAGAACAAAGGAACAAAACTATAAAAAGATCTTTAAAAAAAAAAAAGAAGAAAATAACCAACCACAGACTTTTGTCATTTCATATTTCATGTGAAAACAGGTTCCATGATCTTGAAGATTTTTGGAAAACTTCATTTAATAAAAATTACCACAAATTGCTTCATTTCTTCTTTTTTTTTAAAAAAATTCCATTTTTAGATTCACATAACTCAAGTACTAATTAACATGTTTAAACAATCTCAAATGCTTTTAAAATTGCCATTGTCAGTATGTTTTTATTTATAACAAACCTGTCAGTTTTAGTGTGTGTGTGTGTGTGTTGAGCATGTATATGTTGAAAATTTCTCTGTGTGTGAGTGTGTGTGTGTGTGTGCAAAGTGTACCAAATGGAACAAACCTTTCAGTTCCTGTTTGCTTGTGTGTGTATGTAAATTTGTCATTCTAAATGTTTGTAGAAGATAAATATTACAGTGTGTGTGGGTATGTGTGTGCATGCATGCATAACCAGCCTGTGAATGTGTTTGTGCAATCAGCCAATTACTTAGTGTATGTGAAGAGTAAATCTCTTAGTGAGTGTGTACAGGTTATAAGCCCATATGTATAGCAGGTGTATGTTTGTGTACAGCAAGCCATTCTAGTATTTGTGTGTGTGTGTGTGTGTGTGTGATGTGAGCCTGTCATTCTGTCAATACTTTATTAAATTTCATTTTACTTTTTAAAACAAAGAAATAAAAAATAAACCAAGAAAGCAGACAAACAAGAAAAAAAAAAGAACAAAAAACAAGTCAGGACATTGTTTATGGAAGCAAACAAAACAACGAGAAATTGAATAGTATTTAAATTGAAAATACTTTTTTTTTTCCAAGAATTAAAAAAAAAAAGCACAAAATATTATGATGTACTCGTTTTATTTTTTGTTTTTTGATTGAAATTTTTGAAAATATTTTCATGAACAAGTTTGCGATGCTGAAACCAAAAAGCCATGCAACACAAGTTTTCACTTCCATCTATGTACAATGTTGCAATGATTACAGCCCAATGGTTAGAAAGTTGGTTTGGCGACAAAGAGATTCAAAATGTTTTTTCTCTTTTCCCTTTCATCTACTTATGGTTGTAGCTCTGTAGTTAGAAGATTGAACTGATAACCAAGAGATTTAAATGCCTTCCTCTCTATTCACTTTTATCTATTCACTCATGGTTATAGCCCAGTAGTAAGAAGATTGATTTGATATCCAAGTCATTTAAAGCTAACTCTTCCTTTCCAGCTATTTACTCCAGGTAAAGCCCAATGGTAAAAAGATTAAATTGATGGTCAAGAGATTTAAATGCTTTACTCTCTTTTCACTTCTATCTATTCACTTGTGATTATTGCCCAATGGTTCGAAGATTGATTTGATGGCTAAGACATTTAAATGCCTACCTCACTATTTACTTATGGTTATAGCCCAGTCATTAGTAGATTTAGTTGATGGGCAAGAGTTTGTAAGCACTATCTTTCTTTTGTAATGCAGTGGTCATCTCCTACCACCACTGATACTGGTACCTGGCAATGTGACCAGCAGCAAAAGGTCAATCATGATAACTCCTGTTGCAAGAGCAAGAGGTGGTCAAATACAAGATTTGTGGATTTTCAGAAAGAATCACTCAGTCAGTAACTAGGAAAACAACAATTAGCGGTGAACTAAATTTATGAAAGAATTAATTTTTTCTCAATCAACTGAAATTACGACTTCCGAACTTCTTGCTTATGAGACAGGTCCAAAAAGAAGTTGCAACATTAGCAGTAAATATGAGTGGGATTTTCCTTTCCAGGTATGAACAACCCAATCCCATTGTCATCTCTTCATCTCATTTTGTCTCACCAATTTTCTTCAAGACTCCTGTAACACTACATTTTTCACTTTCTATTTGTATACTTATAACTTAGACATAAATTTGTGAAGAATAATAGTAAAAATTAAATTACGAGGTGTCTTCAATAAGTTTCCAGACTTTTTTTGTACAGGCATTTAAAATTGTTGTAGACTCTTGACAATTCTGTATGTTATTGCTATACATCTTATGAGATGATTGACCAATTTTTATGATTTCAGCTTCAAATTAAAAGCTACAGCAGCAATTGGAATACACCCTACTAAAGCCTGATTGTCACAGCAGGTGAATTTCAAAAATGCAATCTGGACATGAGCACACTTTAGAAGAACGATATGCAATAAAATTCTGTTTTAAACTTGAAAAAAAAATGCCACAGAAACGTATGGAATGCTTCAGACTGCTTTTCAACCATCTTCCATGAATGGAGCATGAGTTTTTGAGTGGCATAAGAGATTCAAGGAAGGCACGGAGTCTGTGAGGGATGATGAGAGGTGTGGGAGGAGTAAGGAAATCAGAACCCCAGAGATGATTGGCCAAATAAAGAATTTCATGGATAAGGATCGTCATGTGTCTATAGAGACAATAAATGCACAGTTTGATGTCAGTGTGGGAACTGTACACACAGTTATTCGTGAGGAACTGAAGATGCAGAAGAATTGTGCAAAGTTTGTCCCAATAGTGCTCAGAGAAGATCAGAAAGAAAGACAGTCATGACAGCAGGGAGATGGTCGAGCTGATCAATTCAGATCCTGCAGTTCTTGATGCTCTGGTGACCTGCGATGAAAGCTGGATCTACTATGACTCAGAGACCAAGCATGCTGGCTCTCTCACACCCAAGAAGGCCAGACAGAGCAAATCCACCCACAATCTTTTGATGATCCCTTTTTTTGACAGCACTGGCATGATCTACATGCACTGGGTTCCCACTGGACAGACAGTCAACAAAGAATAGTATGATGAGGTTTTAAGGGAGTTCAGGAAGAGATTCCATTGGAAGAGGGCAGCACTCTTCAAATTGGGTCAGTGGCATTTCTACCAGAACAATGCACCAGTCCACAACTCCATCCTTGTCACAGACTATTTGACCAAGATGGGCATCAAGACAGTTCCTCACCGTCCCTATAGTCAAGACCTTGCTCCCTGTGACTTTTGCTTATTCCCTAAGCTCAAGGAAAAATTTAGAGGCTGTCATTATGAGACAATTGAAAAGATGAAAGAGGCTGTAATGAAGGTCATTGACATGCTCACACAAGAGGACTTCCATGAGGCCTTCCAGAAGTTGTTGGAACAGCACAACAAGTGCATTGCAGCCGGAGGAGATTACTTTGAAGGGGATTAGAGTTTCATGTGTGTACTATCAATAAAAGTGCCCATATGAAAAACCTATTTAATGATCCTTGTAAATCTAAATTTTAATAATATTTTGAAGCCAAAGGAATTGGTATTATGGCACACAACCAGAAGTGATGTTCGTTGTTGAATAATGTGCATAAAAGTGTCTATTTAGAGAATGGTATAGACCACACTACACATTAGAAATGAACTATTCCAAAGATTTCTGTATCAAACAGAGTTTTTGGTTATAGATAATTCTTATCTACTTGCCTGATAAATATAAGTCACTACTACCTTTCACAGTTAAAACCTTAGAGTGGCTGAATTTTTACAACTGGACTTTTAACATTATTGTGCATGCATAAGAAGATACTTTCTGTAGTATGACTCAGGAGTGAATAATAGTTGACTGAGAATATGTACTGTGTGATCATTACATTCATCATAACAAAGTATCTTTTCATTCATCATATCTCGTGCAGGTTTTTTTACAAGACATCACATTATCCATATTTCTTTGTTTGTCTTTCAACAAATTCTGACTTTTCCCAAAACTAAAATTAGCATTAAAAAGGAAATAAAATTAGGGAGAATGTAATAAAAGCATCAGAAAAAAAGGACTTTGTAGATTGATTTGAAAAAAGGAGAAAGAATGCTGAGAAGTTCCAAGGGCATCGATATTTAAGAAAACAAAGACAGTCTATTGATTTACTTTTTTTATGGAGACACACTTAGTATAAAAGTTATCTTCATAGGAAATAGAATCAGTGATCTGAGTTCAAATCCTAGTTGAAACTGTGTTTCACTTCCCTGCTAATGTCCTTAGGAGAGATATGAATCCATCAGTTCTCCTTCAAGCTATGTGTAAGAGGTAGGGCATATTGGGTTCTTTAGCCTTGGTTAGGCAACCAGTCTAGAGGATAGAAACATTGAATTCAAACCAACAATACTTTGCTTAAAAACTGACCTTAGGTCACACCCTGTTCATTGCTGTAAAGGTAACTAAATACACATACATCCAACTGAGTAGAGAGTTTGATCCACTCTAGAGGCTCCTATGAACTTGTGTGAAATTCAAGTTAAGCTAATTAAATAAGCTAGTAGAAATTAGGAATTTTAAGAAGCCAACAAAAAATTAAAATCAAAGGAAAAAAATAGATAATAGAGGCAAAAGTTTGAAACAGTTTTTCTTTTCCTGTGCTTAAGGATCAACATTATATCATACACTGCATGTGATGGAGGACTTAGGTAAATACACACTTTCTCATTTATATTAAATGACTGTATGCTTTCCAAACAAACCTCAAATACACACACACAAATATATATATATTATAAACATGTATGTTTATGGTATCAAAAAAACAAAACAAACAACATCAGTGCTGCCCAAAAAACCTTCATCATATGCTGACTGTGAGACCACATCTGGCCTCAGAGCTTAATCACCACCACCACCACCACCACCATTAACTTAGAGTGTACCAGCAGCACCGTAAGATACCACTAAACCTTGTTAGTTCCTAATTCCACTGAGGAATGCCAGATGAAAATGCAGCCACATCATGTCATCTATTGTTGTATTCATAAGTTTCCAGCCAATATAAATGAGTCCATCAACAAATCATTAATTCATTGATGTAAGATCCAAATCAACTGATGAGATGAAAACATGAAGAAAATTAATATGGAATTGGAAATGAAATTCCTATAGAATTCATGTGTGAAGTCAATATACAAAATCTTAATAATGAAGTGTTAATTTAATGCTGTCAAATTTGACTTGAAAGTCAAGATAATGTGAGACATAGTGGAAGCTCAAAATAAATTATTTTAAACTACCAATCCATACCAAAAAACAAAGGAATCCCATGCACTATATATATATATGTGTGTGTGCGTGCGTGCATTCAAAAAGTATCTGACTGAAGCTGTATTTACCCAGACAGAAATGAACAATGAATGAAACAGTAATTTTCTTCTGAAATGTCACCTTAGCATTCATTGCGATTAATCTAGCTTTTCATTGGGCAAAACATTTCTGAAGCTCCTCTTTCGACAGTATGTTAAGTTGCACTTTCATATTTTTTTTGATATCCTCCATGTCTTCTGATTTTACCCTCGAGATAAATTTTCAGTTTAGGAAATGAGTTGTTGTACAGAACTAGGAAGCTGTTACATTCGCACAACACTCTGATGAAGTCTACATGTCTAGACATCATCTCCTTGGTATATAAGTTTCTCTGCTGTGAACATGTGTTCTTTGAGATTTTAAATTTTAAAAATAAAATGAATTAAAACTTCAGTTTCAATACTTTTTAATTATACCTCATATGATAAGAGTATATATGTATATATAAGGAACTTTTTAATAGTAATAAGAGAATATATCTATGTGGTATGTCATATAAATAGATATCGACTTGAAAATTGTGCAGTCTATTGTATATAAAAATTAGAATCATGGACAGTATTTAACATAGTGAGCATTTTAATATTTTAGATCAGATGTATGTATCTATGTATTTACCCAAACTCTCCACTATGTTTGAACCCCAAGGCAGATAATCTTTGATTTCCGAAGTGGAAAGGACACCATTTAGTTCAGGGACTAGCCAGGAGGAATTATTAAGTGTTAACCAATCTCGTTCTTTCTCATCCAATTGTCATTGTATTTGATTGGTTAGCCTTAGACAAACTATAAAGATAGCCATGAACTAAAATTCCTTGCGTTTTGTGCCAGTTGCTTTAACTTGATGATAGCTTTCAACTCTAAAGGAATTGTAACAAAATCTGATGACCAGGTAAGATAATGGGAAGCATTGACTGCTATTCATCAGAGCTGATAATGATCCATTATTTGCCAATGATCCAACACACAAAATCTGTTGGGAATCCATGCTTACAACATACATTCCTTTTGGACCAGTGACTATACTATGAAGATTCACCATGGGAGAATGGTACATAAATAGTACTATAACTCTAGTACATAGTCTTGATACCTACCAATGTTCAAGCAGGACAAACTGGATTCTTTAGCCTTAGTTTGCTAGCCAATTTAGGAAAAGAAAAACTCTTAATTCAAACCAACTTTACTCAGTTTAAAAATTAACTTTGCATCTCATCCTACCTCTGGCAAATGAGTTGGTTGGTTAGGTTTTATGGCATATCAACTCTTGAAGGTTATTTAATGCTAAGTCCTGTTCATACTTATATTAGATGATTTTTAAACAAATAGTTTGTAGGTAACATTTCCAAATAAACCGAAGCTCATTTCTTTACATACAGGTAAATGGTTTCAAGCATTAATGATTCTATTTGATATCATTTAATTATTTGCCAAAATAAAATGATTTTAAGTATTCCTATATAAACCGAACAAGTCAATTCAACACCAATCATTTGTTTGACCACAGTTTCAAGTACTCCTATCAAACACAAATAATTCTACTTAATATCAACAACTTATTTGCAAACAGTTGAATGGTTTCAAGTATTGATATGTAAAACTAACAATTTCATTTAACATCATTTTTTTACACATACTTAAATAGTTATACATATGAGTTGAAAGTGAATAGTTTGTAAGTATTTTTATCTTTTAAAAAGTTAGAGCTCATTTATTTGCACACAATTAAGTAATGTTATTTTTGCACAGAGTTAAATGGTTTCAAGTATTTCTATTTAACACAAATAATTCTATTCAACACTATTCATTCATTTTCACACAGTCAAATGGTTCCAAGTATTGCTATGTAACACTAACAATTCAATATCAGTTATTTGTTTGCACACAGTTAAATGGTCAACTAGTTCTATTTGACCCCTTAATGGGACACTATCAGGTACTAACACTCTGGGTCAGAGTGGATCAGAGAATAATGGCAATGAAGGGGTAATCCACATTCCCTAAAGCTCCAGGACTGGAGCTACACCATCAGATAGTTTAGTATCATATCCCGGTCACTCAAATGGTTTGGGTATATATATATATATATATATATATATATATATTACTATGAGAAGTTTAGTAATAGATAGAGAGAAAAATGATGTCCAGGAGACACACATGTTACTCTATCAGGTCATTTTGTAAATCTAACTCTTGAGTAAAAAAAACAGTTCACAATGTTGTCTATTGAGTAATTCATAAATCACAATATTATAAATTTCTGTTTCTCTTAAACACAAGTGGAGTATATAGCAAATATTCTCCAAAAATTGTAAAAAAAATATATAAAAAAAAAAAAAAGAAACATATCAATTCTGCCACAAGAGGCAAATGAAGTGATTAAAAGATTTGCTGACCAAAGTTCTGTAAGTGTTTACTCTTGCATGAAGTACGGGGCATTAATATCAAACATTCCACCATGTCTGGAAATTCTTTTGCCTTACAAAAGGACCAAGAATACATTATTGAATAGTTTGTATTTTTATATTTTCAACTTCGGTAGCAAAAATGATTCTAATTACAACAAAAAATAATTCTATGAACTTTGATATCAAATAATTAAATTACACATTCAATAGATCATACAAATTATATAACATCAAGTTATTTAATTATCTCCAGATTATGCCTAATTACAAATATACAAATATATACATATATATGAACACAGAAACATACTTTCATATTCCTGATAGTGAGCTTATATATATATATATATATATACACACACACACACACACATATATATATATATATATATATATTGTATGTGTGTGTTTGAGAGACATGCACAAATATATATAGAAGTGTACATTTAAAGAGGCTGAAAATGAAGAAAGGACATATTAATATTTAAATATATATACCTACATGCATTTCATTGAAATGCTTACATATTTCTACTGATATGTGTTTCATATATATATATGTATACGTGTATTTAATGCGGTATAGAAACACATACACAAATACAGCTATAGTGTTACTGAGTAAAATAAAAAAATAATTTTCTATCTGAAAATGTATAATTGGATGTACATAATATATATTTTCAGATAGAAATAATGTGAGAATGTAATGTATACATTAATTGTGATGTAGCAAAAAATTATTTAGACTTCAAGTAATTAACATAATGTGCAATTTATACACTTGTAAGTATATATACGTATACCCTCATTGAAAAATTGCATACAGACATGTATATATCTTTATACATTTATAAATATACTTAATATATCTATAAAAAATACATGTATATTCTTATCCACTCATACATATATATATATATATGTAAGCCTATGATATGAAATGTTATGGACATTGCTTTGCCCAGTTGGCAGGGACTATAGAATATACTGACTACTTCTCAGCAGAGGGATAAGACTCCCCAGCTCCAACTAGTGTCCTGGATACGACACTTAACAATCTGATGCTGAGGCTCCAGTATTTCAGGAACTTTGGGGAATGCAGAGTACCCCTTCATCGCCATCGCTCCCAGGTCCACTCTGGCCTGAAATGGTAGCACCTGATAGGCTCCTATCAATGGGTCAAATAGAACTAAACTGTGTATTCATACTAAACTGAATTGTTTGAAATAAAACTGTTTTTGACATTAAACCCGTGTACTTATACTAAACTGAATTGTTTGAAATAGAACTGTTTATATATATAAAAATGGATTTGGCATTAAATAACCTACAACGGTTGATATGTCATCAAAGCAAACCAAAATGGGCATTACTCTTCAATGCTGGCCCATGAAGTGTTGGTATGAAGACTGAATTCAGACTCGACCTTTTACCAATGGTAGATAGCATAATTATTTTATAGCCATAGCCAGAGAAAGAAGAGATATACTCATGCCTTTCCTACAAGCATTAGCCAAAAGTAAAAAGCAAAGAACTTCTGGAATTTAAATTCTTGTTTGTCAATTCCATTTTCATTACTGATATGCATTATGCCACAGGCATTTTACTCTCACTCTCTCTCTCTCTCTATATATATATATATACATACACGCATACATACAATGGATTTACTGTTTTGTTAGGCAAAGTAGAGAGTACCTACCTTGACTAAAATCCTGTAGGTTAATTACTAAATATAAAAAGTAAATATGCCTGTAATTCTTTCAACCAGTCTAGGGTTATTTTATGCTTAGAGATTAGGGAATTGCATTCATTGTAAATTCATATTTACATTTTACGTATAACTGTTTAAGAGTTTTTGCAAATAGTTATATGATATCAAATACGCCTAAAACAAATAATTTACACACAGTCTTATGGTTTCAAGTATTCTTCTCTAATACTAACAATTTACATATGGTTTCAAGTAATTATTTTTATTTATGACAAATCATTTGTTTGCCTACAGTTATCATCATCATCATGTCGCGCTAGTAGCACGGATATCCCTGACCCTCTCTCGCCACTCCTCCCTATCGTTCATCGCCCTAGGCAGGTCTTCAGGACAAAATCCCATATCCTCACATAGCTGCTGAATGTATGTCCGTGCTGGTCGTCCCGCTTTTGCACGGCCATGTTTGGGGGTTCATAAGAGTACATCTCTTATGAGTTCGTCCCTGCTTCTCCAGCAGTGTCCTGCATGTCTGGTTCGTCTAACTTGAATAGTTTTTGTGATGGGGGCAGGTGGCCGTACAGTTGGTGTTTTGTGGGGTGTTGCCGCCAGGACTTGTTCAAGATTGCACGCAGCATTCTTGTGTAATTGCCGTCTAGCTTCTTCTCCAGCCGTTTTGTTAGCGTCCATGTAGTGCAGCCATATAGCAGTATCGATGTGACCGCTGCCTGGAAGAAACTGCGTTTCATTTTATCAGTTAGGTCTGATTTCCATATAATCGATAGCCTATTGATAGCTGTCCATGCTTTCGTTAACCTCGTTTCGATGTCCTTTTTGGTTGATTCGACACTGCTTCCTAGGTAAGTGAATTTGTCTACTAGTTTAAGAGGGGTTCCTTCTAGAGTGGAGATGTCCCCCGTTTGATTATAGCACATAGATTCCGTTTTGTGTGCATTAACATAGAGGCCTATGCCTGCGGCTGCTCGTTCCAAATTATGCAGTAGTGTTTCGGCTTGGTCGGGTGTATTTACCAGTATCGCTATGTCATCGGCGTAGTCGGCGTCGGTAATTGTTTTTGCGGGGTACCTTCTGCTTCATTTCTTCGTCAGCTCGAAGCCATTCTCTCTGATTTTGTCAATCGATGTTCTAAGTACGTAGTCTAGACAAATGATAAAGAGGTACGGAGCCAGCGTGTCCCCTTGTAGTACTCCTGCTACAATGTCGAAGTATTCTGTGTCTCCATCTGGTGATCGTACTTTTATAACCATGACCTACAGTTATGGTTTCATATATTCTTCTCCAATCCAATGTTCAAATAGATCTATTTGATCCATTGATGGGACATGGAAATAATGGCAATAAAGGGGTACTCCACACTCCCCAGATATCCAGAACTGGAGCCTCACCATCAGATGCAGTTTTGTGTCATACTCAGCATACCTAGGGGGTGGGAAGCTAAGGCCTTACTCTTCTACAGAGGACACATTCAACGTATTATAAGCTATATTCACTATTATACATAGTGAAAATGTTTAGATGAGCTGCATAAATTGGTTCCACCGACTTGAGAATAACCAGAAAGAATTTATTTTACTGTCCCTTGCAAGCAGCATCCATTCTTTCTAAATTATCACCATGCCAGACTTATATTCTATTCCAACAGCTCCTTCCAAAAATGTCTGTATTGTTGATCCTTTATGAATGTTTTCCTCCAAGCCATAGCCTCAAATTTTTTAAGTCAAGGTTTTATGTGTATTACTTTGGATTTCTCTTTTGTTGTTCTTTCATGATTTACTTGTGTTACATCTTTACAATTAGTATAATCGTTATTATTGTAGGAAATGTATATATAGACAGAATTTGGCATTAAATGACCTACAAAAGTTGATATGCCATAAAACCCAAACAACCAAACCAAACCAAACTATAATTGTAGGAAATGAAATTGGTGACCCAAGTTCAAATCGTGTATGAAGCAGTTTGTGTTTCATTTTATGCTAATGACACAGGAAAAGGCATGAATACACCTCTTTTCCCCCTCCACACAATAAGAGTATATAATAAGGTAGACTGGGTTCTTCAGTCTTGGTAAAGCAACCAGTTGAGCAGAAAGGAAACTTTGAAGTCAAACCAGTTTTGCTCTACTTAACTGGCCTTGTGTCACATCTTGTCCATGGTGAAGGGGTTGGAGAAATACATATATATTAGAAATTTGTAGTGATATTTTTATAAAATGTTACATATTGAATAATTGGGTTTACAATGAGCACATTAAATTCAATTTTTATTCTTTAATCATCTTTTAATTAACATTTAAAACCTTTAATATCACTCCTTCATCCTGGATTCCTAGCTGAAAAAAAAACCCTGAAAAGTTACAATGTTATCTATTGATTTGACAAAAGGGCAAATGCCCTTGGAAAAGGCTTGAATCTACCTCTTCTTTCCCCAGCTATAGGCAGATTGAGTTCTTTATTCTTGATTAGGCAACCAATCAAAACAAAAGAAAGCTCTAAATCAAAACAAGCCTTGCTTCACTTAAATAACAGACCTTGTGTCAGATCCTGCCAGCAGCAGAAAGGTTAGTTAGATACTCTTCATTTCTCCTTTTGTAACCCTTTGCCTATAGCAACCAATAAAGATTGGTTAGGTTGACTTTGAGTATTAAAAATGATTAGTATAAATGATGGATTTTTATTTCTTGAAGGAAGAAAGGAAAAATAAATTACTATTTTTAAACCAGTAGAAATACAAATATAAATTTTAGGGGAATAGTCAAATCTCAATTGTCTGATCATCATAGATATTTTCTCTTTCAAAAAGAACCAACCAAAAAAATCTAAGAAATGAAAAAACTTCATTTTATTTTTAATCACTTTATTATCATCATATGATATTTTTAAATCACTTGAAATAAAACCTTCATTTTGAAATAACAAGAAATATAAAGGGAAATCTTTGGGAAATAGCCGAATCTCAGTCGTCTGATAGTCAGATATTTTCTCTTTCAAAAGAATCAACTCAGAAAAACCTCAATTTATTCTTCACTTTTATTTATTACGAACTGTATTTATACAGCATCCATCAACTAGCAACTAAGAAAAGAAAAAAAAAAGTCTGATTTTCTTTACTTCAAGAATGTTCAGAGCCTAATTCATCAGCTTAATCTTGACAGATCAAGCAAAACAAGCTCAAATAAAGAATCATTTGGGGGGAAAAAAGAAAAAGAAACAAATGAAAAGAAAAATTAAACAAAAAACGATTCTTCTTTCTTTCTTTTTATATCTTTTTCTTGAATGAAATGTGCTTAGCATGTGTTTTTTATAAAGAATGGCACATCCAAATTCTTTGAATTAGTTGAGCATTTTGCAGAGAAGAAAGATCACAGCACAACTCTAAGGTGAAAGATGCAATTGTTTTGCTTTTTTTAGAGGAGGATACAGCGATATATATATATATATATATATATATATATATATATATATATTAGAAGATAGATTTATCTTGTTTTTTTATTGACTGTTATTTTTTCTTAGTCGTTTTTCTACCAAATCTCAAAAAATATATTTAGTGTATAGTTTATTTAATTCTAATTATCTTTAGCAAAGTTAAAATGCCTTTTTATAGGATTAGCATAATATTCAACAATCTCTTTTCTTTATACTTGATGATGGTCTGGGAAAATGATTAATACAGAACAACATTGGTTTGGTTTGGTTTGGTTGTGTTTTATGGTATATCTACCACTGGAGGTTATTTAATGCCAAATCCTCTTTATACCTATATATTATAGATATATATGATTAGTAAACAAATTTTGTTGATAACATTTTTAAATGAGTCTGAGCTCATTTTTTTGGTACACAAATGTTTTTAAGTGCTGCTATGCAACAGTAAAAATTTAACATCATTCATTTGTTTGCACACATTTCAATAGATATACATAGATGATTTGTAAGAGAAAAGTTTGTAGGTTATTTCATTTTTAAACTAATGTTTGAACTAATTTGTTTGCACATTAGTATTACTATAGTTTCTACACAGTTAAATGGTTTCAATTATTGTTATCAAATGTAAATAATTCTATTCAATAATAATTATTTGTTTGCAGTTAGTGAAGTGGTTCCAAGTATTGTTATTTAACACTAATGATTCAATTCAGGCACACAGAGTTTCAAGTATTGCTATGAAGCACTAATAATTCTATTCAACATGACTCATTTATTTGTACACAGTTAAATGGCTACAGGTATTGTTTGTATCACTAACAATTCAATTAAACATCAGTCATTTATTTACACACAGTTAAATGGTTGAAAAGATCTATTTCTAACAATTCAATTTAAGGAAGTCATTTGTTTGCACTCAGTTAAAATGTCAAGCAGTTCCCACTTGAACCATAGATCAGATTCAACCAGGTACTACTACTCTAGGCCAGGATGGACCTGGGAGCAATATCATAGTTTTTAATGAGGCTTAAACACCAACTACACAGAGCAGAGGCAAATATACAACTATCTCAACCATTTAGCTAATGTACAAGTCTGTTAGTGACATTCAGTTCACTTTACCTCTATAGGAATGGAATAAAAAATTATCTTCTTTAGAGAATCAGTTGTAATGTAATTGAATGACTCATAGGAAATTGAATGAATAGATAAATAAATCACTAAATAAAGCAGACAGTAGTCACCAAATAAGAAGGCAGATGCACTTGTTATAGTTAAATGACTAAGGAAAACTGGAGGTCCGAAATCTCATGCACATGTGCACAGGAAGCAGATGTTTCTGCTCCTGATACGACAGGCGGGAGTGAGGGGACAACTTGTGCCCTTTAGAGATTCGATGGCAAGAAGCGATAAGGTGAAGACATCAGTAGAACACCAGCCATGAAGATGTAAGGGACAAAAATATACGAGCCCTAATTTGGTAGGGGGATGTTCCAAAGGGGATGTTAGACTACAGAACCCAGCGTATAAGCATGTTCAAACGAAAAAAAATTCAGGGTCTGTATCAGCTCATCTTTTTCTTACTAGGGCATGTTGCTTATTTTTGTCTAGTTAATGATAATCTCATGTTTTACTACTCCCTTTCTTTCTCCCGGCAGCTACTTGCTACCTAGTAGTAAATGAACCATTGGTGTATGTTCAACAGTTTCGCATTTGTCAACTTGTTACCACAGTGAAGTTACAACGGAGGTCTAAAGCCTCTTTAGCACAACTATAGTACATAGTATGTATGAAAAGGATCCTATAGAGTGTAAGATGACAGTCAAAGAAACCCACTGTCATCTTCTATTTTATGTTATCTCTGAGCCAGTAGGGGATGATAAAGCCATATGGCAATATTTCCTAACCTTGTTAAGTAGCCTTTTTCTGTTTAGTACCCCTTCTACATACTGCTTGTTCATGGAACAATACATGTATATTTCTACCATCGGAGATGTTTATGTTGTGACCCTATTGACACTAGAGAGTTAGCTCTATGTAGGGGGTATGTATGTACATATGGGTATATTCATGCATATGGCTGTGAGTTGACCATGAGAATGTGTATACATGTATATGTGTATACATGTATATGTGTTGGGGCTGAAACACATCTGTGTGGGAATCACTGATTCAACCCTGCTTGTATAAAATGCAGATGCCAGATAAAAGGGGATGAATGACTTAAGAAAATTTTATTGTCACACCTTTGGGGGTCTCCTAGAGACTGGTTGTCTGTAGTGTGTTTATGTCCAGCCTTTTAGGAGGCCAGGGGTCTGGAAGTAGGAATGTTTGTTTCAGCATGTATACAAAGGGTCAACTATAGGATAGAAGAACAAAATGAGTTGGCTACAGACCCAGAAGAGATAATTGGGGGTTGGTTAATTGGTTGGTTGTTTTATGGTGTATCAACCCTTTTCAGGTCTTTAACACCAAATCAAATCATTTTGATAAAACTTTGTATGTTTGGTTTGGTTTTATCACACACCAACCATTGTAGGTTATTTAATGCCAAATCCATTTTTATATGTCAAAACAGTTCTATTTCAAACAATTCAGTTTAGCATAAGTACGAAGTTTAAACATCAAAACTATTCTATTTCAAACAATTCAGTTTAGTTTAGGTACACAGTTTAAATGTCAAAACAGTTCTATTTCAAACAATTCAGTTTAGCATAAGTACGGAGTTTAAACATCAAAACTGTTCTATTTCAAACAATTCAGTTTAGCATAAGTACGGAGTTTAAACATCAAAACTGTTCTATTTCAAACAATTCAGTTTAGTTTAGGTACACAGTTTAAATGTCAAAACTGTTCTATTTCAAACAATTGAGTTTAGCATAAGTATATAGTTTAAAAAGAGTTCTATTTTATGCAATTCAGTTTAGCATCAGTACAAAGTTTAGTTCTATTTGACATATAGGTAGGACCCTATCAGGTGCTATCACTCTGGGCCAGAGTGGACCAGGGAGCAATGGCAATGAAGGGGTACTCTACATTTCCCAAAGCTCCAGTATTACTGTAGACTCCCAATCAGATTATTTAGTGTCATATTTAGGACACTAGTTGGTGGGGTCTTACCCAACAGCAGAGATACAGTCGATGTATTTTGCAGCCCCAGCCAACTCAGCCAAAAGAGGTGAAGGGAACAGAGTCAGACAAGAGACACAAACAGTATAGCAAGAACAAAAGAGAACAGATGCAGAGGGTATATGAACAAAGCACAGATAGCTGGGATCGAAGAGACAGAGATGGGATGAGAGAAGATACCGAAGAAATGAGGGGGAACCAGAGAATGGAGAACAAAGACAGACAAGCAGATAGGATGAGAAGTTTTTAGTAAAGGGATTTTGTTGCAAAGGGTCACATGAACTTCTCCCTCTCTTTAAACTTATTCAACTTTTTGCCTTGTTCTTTCCTGGTGGGACTGTTCTGAAACATGCATTTCAATTTGCAGAGAACCTGCAAATATGATGTGGGATCAGATGATTATGCAGCCAAAGATTGTAATTTTGAGGGAGATACATGGCTTGGTCATATTCCCATAATGTATTCTTTACTTTGAAGTGCCACCTGCCTGCATATTGTGCATGAAAAATAATACGAGGATCATTAAATAAGTTTCCAGACTTTTTTCGTCTGGGCACTTTTATTGATAGTACACACATGAAACTCTAGTCCCCTTTGAAGTAATCTCCTCCAGCTGCAATGCACATGTTGTACTGTTCCAACAACTTCTGGAAGGCCCCATGGAAGTTCTCTTGTGTGAGCGTGTCAATGACCTTCATCACAGCCTCTTTCATCTCCTCGATTGTCTCATAATGACAGCCTCTGAGCTTAGGGAATAACCAAAAGTCACAAGGAGCAAAGTAAGGTCTGGACTATAGGGACGGTGAAGAACTGTCTTAATGCCCATCTTGCTCAAATAGTCTGTGACAAGGATGGAGTTGTGGACTGGTGCATTGTCCTGCTGGAAATGCCACTGACCCGATTTCAAGAGTGCTGGCCTCTTCCGATGGAATCTCTTCCTGAACTCCCTTAAAATCTCAACATAGTAACCTTAACCCTTTGGCCAATCATCTCTGGTATATTGACTTCCTTACTCCTCCCACATCTCTCATCATCCCTCACAGACTCCCTACCTTCCTTGAATCTCTTATGCCACTCAAAAACTCATGTTCCATTCATGCAAGATGGTCAAAAAGCAGTCTGAAGCATTCCATACGTTTCTGTGGCCTTTTTTCCAAGTTTAAAGCAGAATTTTATTGCATATCGTTCTTCTAACGTGTCCTCACGTCCAGATTGCATTTTTGAAATTCACCAGCTGTGACAATCTGGCTTTAGTAGGGTGTATTCCAATTGCTGCTGTAGCTGTTCATTTAAACCTGAAATCATAAAAATTGGTCAGTCATCTCAGAAGATGTATAGCAATAATATAATGAATTTTCAAGAGTCTATGACAATTTTAAATGCCGGTATAAAAAAGTCTGGAAACTTATTGAATGCACCACATAAGTGTTCTTGTATGTGTAATTGAGTTTATTTTATTTTTCCTTCTATTTTATTCAGTCTTAATATATCATACATATTGGTAATTGATGATTTGGGGACTTCACTAAATATCTTCCCAACCACCAAGCATTCCAATACTTTTATTTAATTAATGGATAAATCATACTTCATGAAACTTAAAAAAATCTCTTGTTCATTAAGAAGGACCTGAAGAGAGATTATTTCCATATTTAGTTATCGCCTTGTGTACTAATTGTTTAAATAGAATTTCCAAATTCTAAAGTTTACCTCCAGCCTGAAACATTCAATAGTTGGGGTTGTATTACTCTTGAGAATTCTACATTTGGTTGTCAGGCAATATCAATATTTTTTCTATCCAGTTTATGGCATACTATACTCCAGGCTTGGTCATGGTGCAACTTAAAGCCAGAATTGAAGGCCTATTGAAAAATGTTTGATTTTCTGAAATTTTGCAAGAAAATTAAGGTAACTATCTTTGAAAATACTTAGAATAACCTTTTGACGTGTACCTGAGGATAATAAAATATGCTGAGATGAAAATATGAGTTTTTGCTGTCGACACTAATAAGTATAAAACAAAACAAAGTAGTTGTAAAAATTTCTGGTAAAAGATATGATCTACATAATATTGAAGTAGAAACATTCCTACTATTTACAAGTCTCACTGAACCCTTTATTCCATCTAGCCCTGGGATTGAATAAAAAATGCTGATCAAATTTTCATTAAAGTTACTGGGTTAGACAAGGAGTAACTGAAATAGCTTGTGGGCACCAGCTGAAATGTATATATGACAATCGACAAGCTTAGAAACAGACATATAAAACAAAAGCATTCTAGGAAAGTTTCCAAACAGTTAAACTGGTTCTTCGTCAGAGCTAGGTGAGTAATGTTTGCAAGATGTTTTTAAAACTATATTTGTAAAATATGAGCATGCTTTCACCCATGTGGTAAAAAAAAAAAATATATATATATAAATAAATAAATAAATGAAAACTCTATCGAGCACTGTGTCTTCGTGAACAACGTACAATGAATACGATCAATGCACACACGGAATCCAAGAATTCAACTCATTTTGTATGCTCCAACTCTTATTACTTCTAGCATGTGCCTTGTTAGCATATGAGAAGCTCAAGATATAAAATACCTTAAGTGGGGGGGGAACACTGGTTTTCATGTTCGTCTTTCTTTGTATCACAACTCCATGATGAAAAAAATAATTCTCAGAAATTAGCATAAAAATGTAACTTCATGATTTATAACACATCTTTTCCTTTATTGTATGGAAAAGGATAAAACAAAAACATAACCATTAGAAAGTGAGGTCAGAAAGAACCTTTAATTTTCAATGGTCAATTAATTTGGTATATTTTCCATACTTTTCATTATAAAAATGGGTTTCATATTTACTGC
The DNA here is from genome assembly GCA_963585895.1 of Sepioteuthis lessoniana. Classification (NCBI taxonomy): domain Eukaryota; kingdom Metazoa; phylum Mollusca; class Cephalopoda; order Myopsida; family Loliginidae; genus Sepioteuthis; species Sepioteuthis lessoniana. Next base: position 144,814,426 of record OY757905.1, on the reverse strand, counting down.
GTTAATCAATCTTGTAATATATCCAGCTATGGACATGAGAACCATTTATATTTCATCAGAAAAAGATGGTTCTAAATTTTCATGATTGTCAAATATTTCAGTTGCTTCCTCACAAAGTTTATAATCTAAAGATGTCCATTGGTGACCTGGCTTCATATAAAAAACATCAATATTTACATTCTGATTTAAAAGTAAAGATGCCTGCTTGATATGCAGCTTTTCAATAGATTGTTGGACATTTATAAACTAGGTGCCATTTGATCCTTGACAAAGTCTATTCAATTCTTTTTTCTAATGGATCATTTGTAAATTGTCCAAAAAACACATATTTATGACTTATACCTAAAAAGGTGTTGACATGGATTAATTATTCCATTGTAAGTATCGTGTATGGTAATTGTTTTATATGATTATTTGGACTGTCAGCCATATTAAGAATCACTTGACCAAACTCAATGATAAAATCTAGTCAATTATCATTCAGAAATCTTATTTCAGTTCATAGAGGGTCATTATGAAATTCGTCAATTTGAAGAGTCTTAACATTTTAAATTTTCCACTTATCAAAACCTTGTTTATGAAGATGTCAGTGTCATTCTTATCCGCACTTATTCCAGACTGAGTGAGAAATACATTGCTTTTTTTTTTCTTCTGAAAACACTCTGAAGTAAATAGAAACTTATCTTTCTATGAACTTTAAAGCAATGGAAATTTCATTTAAATCTAAAAGTTTAAATAATCTTTCTGATTCAAAACGATATAATTAATAAGATGTACTTATTTTACAATTCGTTTTACTCCATTATAATCAACTATTACTTCTGTCTTTTTTGTGAGCCAGAAATTGCAAATAGTTTTCAGTAGATGAAAAGTATCAAAAAGCAAATGTTTATTATCTTCAATTAATCTAGGTTTTTCGAGGAAGTGGGAGAAAATTTTTAAAAATACCTTAATTTACTCAGTTGCCATCAGATATAATAGCCATTACATCAGCTGATGATGGCCTGAACAATTAACTCAGTTTGTTCAAATAAAAAGGCTGATGTCTATTTTGAAATTAGAATAAATCTTGTAGGAAATTTTGAACCTCCATAAAGACATATCACTGAGCAAGTAGAAATGAATTGTCAACTGACTTACCGAATAGTTGTTTGTCATTATCTAACCTTTTCTTGATATTTCATCATAGAGAATTATGCACCCTTTTTGACTGGCATTAAGAGTATTAATACAAATAGCCAAAAAGATTTTACATTGCGTTTTGAAACTTACTTAACTGCAAATCTTTATAAATTCTCAACATAAAGAGAGGGATACCATCGATAGTTGAACAATTAAAATATTTTCATCCAAAAATGCAACTGGACACACCAAGTCTTTTCTGTTGTTAATAAGTCTTTCTTTCAAATTTGCATAAATTAATCTTATCTAATTCTAAAAAAAGCATTCACTACTGGAAAAAGAGAGTAAAAGAGGAGCTGGAGAGAGATGTTGCTCAAGGTATAATAGAACCGGAGCCAGTAGGCACCCCAACTACCTGGTATTCAAGGGTGGTTGTTGCTCCAAGGAGGACAGTAGACTTGCAAAAACTAAATGATGCCACTATGAGGGAAACGCATCACACATTGTCCCCAGCCATGCGAAATGCTACCACATTCATCACCGAGTGGGGCTGATACACATACTGCCAGGCCTCTCAAGGATTCCACAAATCCGAGGACAGATATACCTATCAGTTTGACAATATCACCATAGATATGACTAAAAAAACCCAGTGCATAGATAACAGCCTCCTATGAGATGATTCGATAGAATCCTCATTCTGGCATATGATCGAGTACATTAGTCATTGCGCAGACAAGGGGACTGTATTTAACCCAGACAAGTTTCATTTTGCCAAAAGGGAGGTGGAGTTCACAGGATTTCTGGTCACCAACAATGGTTTAAACCCACAAAAAGGATAATAGAAGCTATTCTCCATTTCCCTACACCTACGCGTATCACCAGCATCAGGTCTTAGTTTGGACTTGTGAATCAAGTGTCATACACATTTTCCCAAGCAGAAGTCATGGCCCCTTCTGAGAACTATTGAAAATAAAGAATGGAAAGTTCTATTGGGAAGAGACACTTGAACGCCTATTCCAGGAGTTGAAGAGAGTGATAGAGAGGAAAACTGAAAAGGGTGTTCGAACGTTTGAAATGAACAGAGAGCGACAGGACTGGCAACTGACTACAGTAAAACAGATATCTCTTATTTCATATTTCAGAAACACTGTGGATGCAGCAGTGAGTTGAACATGGGTTGCGGAGATGGTCACTGGAAGATTATTCTGACTGGTTCTCGTTTCACCAGTGACTCTGAATCACAGTATGCACCAGTTGAAGGAGAAGCCATAGCCCTTGTGTACAGGTTAGAGTCATGTCGAATGTTAATATTTTGGTGTTCGGTCTCGTTAGTGACAGTAGATCATTTACCACTGGTAAAAATATTTTTGGACCAGGCTCTAGAAAATATTAAAAATCTCCACCTGTTAAATTTCAAAGAAAGAACGCTGATGTATAGATTCCACGTAAAACACAATCCTGGGAAACTCAATTTAGCACCCGTCTGCACCTCCTGATATCCGGCAGGTACCCCACACGAAAGCCCTGCCAAAATCATTGACACTGCAATCAAAGTTGCTTTCACGTCAATGTATGGAAGTGACCCAAAGCTGAACGCGATTACATGGGAAAGGATTGTCGCCACGGCAGCCACTGATGAAGAATGCCGGACCATAGCACATGTAATCCAAAATGGCTTCCCCAAATCACTCACTGACCCTTGCCCATAGTTCAAGTTTTCTGGCCCATGTGTAAGAAATTATACTGTTTGGAAGGAGTAACAGTCAAAGCCAATAAAATCCTGATACCTCAACAACTTTGAGCAGAGGTACTGGAATCCCTCCATGCCGCACATCAAGATGTAAATGGTATGCTGGTGAACATAAGACAATAATTGCTCTGGCCAGGTCTGGAAGCCAGGATTAGGCAAACCAGATCCCAGTGCTGCATTTGCAACACAATTGTGCCGTCTCAGCTGAGGGAACCCTTGATGTTACCTGTAGATCCAGAATTCCTGTTTCAACAAGTTGTGGATTTTGTGGACATACAGGGCTAGTGTTACATGGTTTATGCTGACTGGTATATGGGATGGGTGGAAGTGGCCTTAATGTCATTGGGGAAGGCCAAAAAAGTGTGCGACACTGAGGAACTGCTTCTGCATATATGGCGCACCCAAAAAAATATCCTCGGATGGAGGATCCCCATTTGAATCCCAGGAGTATAACACTTTTTTGAAAAACTGAGGTATACGGAAACATACCTCATCGGCCTATTACCCTCAAAGCAATGGGCACACAGAGTTAGCTCTTAAAACAGCAAAATGAATACTTTTCGACAATACAGACAACTGCAGACGCCTATGCCAGGATCGAGTTGCTCAAGCATTGCTGACCCATCAAAACACTCCCGTCCAGGACCTTGACATGTTCCCAGCCATAATGCTCTACGGTCAAATCATTAAGGACCATCTCCTGGTCCTAAGTGACAAATACCAAACATGGAAGCAGTGGAAGGAAATAAGTGAACTAAGGGAGTTGGCAATGGCTAAGAGCACATGCAAAACAAACAGTTTTACGACCAGTATTGCAGCCCACTCCAGGAACTTCAAGTCGGAGACTCTGTCCAGATCCAGAACCAGGATGGTAAATACCCTCGTCAATGGACAAAGACGGGGAGGGTCGTAGAGATACTTGGTAACTGACAGTATCAGGTGCAAGTGGATGGAAGCAGTTGGATAACGCTGCGCAACTGCCGGTTCCGCCACAAAATCTACCTGGTTGTAGATGGCCCGCCCCATACTACACCGAGAACATCAGATCCATCAACAAATCCAGAACCCCCACAGGAACAAACCCCAGAGGAGCCAACAGGATTTTGATGTCCCAACACCAAGCCAACCCAACAAAATGGAAATGTACGACACCACAGATGTGGTGGGAAGCAACACCGAAGGGTATATACAACCAGTTGGTCCCCCACCGTTAAGACAACTCTCATGTTGCAGAAAACAAGCACCAAGGAATATGTCCCCACGAATAGGGGGAAACAATGTTTGGGTTCTCTGACGCATATAAGGATGACCATGTTAATTCATATGGTCACGGAGGTGGGGGACATGTATAGATGGTGACCGAGTTATCTGCCCTTGACTGATATAAAAGGGTTAGAGAGGAAGCAGCCATTTTTTTCATGACAGTCTGACTCAGAGGCAAACTGGCTGATCGCATCTTCCCTATTTTACACATTCAAACAGGCATTGGGAACTGATTTTCTCCATCATTTTTTCTTGTCTTTGTCTTTTGGGAAACAATAAACTGGTATTTTATTCACCTCACACACAGTTTTGTCTAGTTGGCTTCTATAATTTGTCCTGCAAGCAAAGACACATTTCTCGGACATTGCTAGAAACTAGTAAATATCTGAAATGAGAAATTAAGCTTCTTAAGCACAATTATTCTTTTTACTTATTTAATTTAGGGGTAACTTTTCAAGCTAAATTAATTATACTTGTAATCCCAACTTTTACCAATAAGTTAAAAATAAAAATTTTAAAGGGTATTCAAATTGATTTCTTAAAATTTATTTTGGTTTGGGGGCATATTGTTAACAAAGGTTTGCAAAATATTGCATAATCTTTAAATTAATTACTGAGTTAATTAAATATCTAAATTCTTGACCCTTGTCAACAAGTTAAGTTATTACTTGGCTCACTCCCAGAGTGCTGCTCCTATAGGTAACACCTCTCTAAAAATTTAAAGCACGGATTGGGGTTTTTACCAGGTTGAAGGGCAATCCACTGTCGGGTACTTAAATCTCGGCCTTCTTGTATCAAAAATGAGTTTTATATTCAACTGGAATAAATAAACACTTTAGAAGAAGTTGGAAAATGATTGAGAAGCATTTTATTAGAAAAATATATTAAACTTTATCATATGACATTAACTTTACGTAAAAACATTCTTAAATGGATTTTTCATTAATTTTTGATAAGAATTTGGGTCTTTTTGACACTTTAATGGAAAATTTAAAAAACTAAACTAAACACAACTATTAAGAAATAATTCAATGAATGTATTTGTTTGTTATGAATGACAACAATATTAGAGGAAAAGATTATACTAACTTTGTAGAATAATAATGGTAATTCATTTTTAATAAAGTTTTGGCCTACTGAGTAGAGTGTTCGCCACTGGTCTGAGAGACCTGGGTTCAATCCCAGGTCGCGTGATACAAAAGACTTTAAAAATGGTACTTGATGCCTCCTTGCTTAACACTCAGCAATATAAGGTACGTATCAAAGGTAAAGTGGAGCAATCCGGGGAAAGATATGTGCCCTCCTCTACACCTCGGTGTAGTAGCTATTAAAAAGGGAGCCTTCTGGTCGCCCTCGACTACGGTCGCCAACTTTACTTTTACCAATTTTATTTTTAATAAGTTGGCGACCTTAGTCGAGGGTGACCCGAAGGCTCCCTTTTCAATAGCTACTACACTGAGGTGTAGGGAAGGGCGCAACTCCATTCCCTGGATTGCACAACTTTACTCCTGACCTGATAATGCTGAGTGTTAAGCAAGGCGGCATCAAGTAGCATTTTTTTGTGTTTTTGGTATGACTCGACCTGGGATTGAACCCATATCTCCCGGACCATTGGGAAACACTCTACTCATTCTCATTTCCCAAGTGGGTAGAGTGTTCGCCAATGGCTCGGGAGACCAGGGTTCAATCCTAGGTCGAGTCATACCAAAGACTAAAAAAAAATGGTACTTGATACTTCCCTGCTTAACACACAGCATTATAAGGTATATATCAAGGGTAAAGTGGAGAAATCTAGGGGAAGGAGTAGCGCCCTGCCCTGCCCTGCCCTACACCTGGGTGTAGAAGCTATTAAAAAGGGAGCCTTCGGGTCGCCTTAGATAACGGTCGCCAACAACTATTTTTAATAAATTTCAAAGTATATAAACAACCTCTGAAATATGTTTACGAAAAGACATACGTCTGTTAGAAACTCAACATTAACTTAATGTAATATTATTTATTAATATTATTTTTTTCTTTAATTTCAGTAAGTAAATTCCTTACAGTTTACTTACAATAACAAAAATAAAATGTGATAAAAAAAAAGAATCATATTTTGATTTTTTTCAAAGAGTAAAAAAGAGAATTCGTTTTTTAAATGTTTGTTGGTGGTTTCTTTTGTGTGTGTGTGTGTGTGTGTGTGTGTTTTTGTTTTTTCAAAGAACATTGAATAAAATTTTAAAAGAAATATATCGAATAATATATTTTATCTTTAAAAAGAAAAATGTTGAATCAGGGACTATTAGGCTAACTTTTTTTTTAACATACTTTTTAAAAACTTTGGGATTGTCTGGAAAAATGACAGATAAATTTTGTTCACTCACGGAATCTTTACAATATCAAATATCTATGGATATTGAAATAAATATTTAGAATTTAGTTATAATTATACATCATTAATTTTATGTAAAACATTCTTTTAATGATTTTTCATACATTTTACAAAAATATTACATTTGCTTTTATTTTATGTTTAATGATAGATTTAAAGCAAACTAAAATAGTTTAATGTTGAAAATAAAAGCACAAATTATTCATAAAAGAATTAAATTTTACCAATGAATAATTCTTATGAATAATAACATCAAAGAAAAAATTAGAAATAACTTTGTGATCACTGGCATTTATCTTAATTTTACTTAAATTTCGTTGTAAAAACAAAGAAAGAAGTCTTCTGAAAATCTAAAGTTCATCTCAGAAGAGAAACGCATTTGCTTTTATTAAAATTAACTTGAATAAATCAAAGATGTGAAACAAACTTTAAATTAAAAATGTTAAATAAGAAGCTTAAAATTCATAGTAACTAAACGACCAAGATTCCTACATATCATTTTTGGATCGTGAATTACAGATCCAAAAGTTTGTATTTATAATGTACATGAAAAATTATATAACAAATCAAAAGAAGAGAAATAAATCTTATACTCACTTCAATTAAATAAAGTAAATGACAGTCCAAATGTAAGGAAAATGTTTGGTGAATTTCTTGAGCCAACAACACAAAACTAGCTCAAATGCAAATTGAAATTAGAAAGACACGCGACTGAAATCAACTCCCAATTCTGTCCCTTCTGTTCATTTTGCTTAGATGTAGCCCTAAGCCGTATGAATGGGATACCCAGGGAGACTCGAACTCACTCGTGAAGGTTTGCTAGTCTAGTCTGCTAACGATTACACCATCGGAGGCGTCCCTGTCCCTTTAGTTCTTTATGACATGGCCTCTAATATAGAATGTCATGGTCCAATCAGAAATACCTAAATCCCAGATCTCGAACTGTTTATCGTAACTAGACAAATAATACTTTACAAACATGAGGGCGCCTCGGGGTACGCCCCCGGCTTTTTAGCTGGGCCGTCTGGCATTCGTGCCGGATGGGTGCTCGAAACTAAGAGCAGACTCGGGGCCGAATAGGCCCCCAGCTTCGGCTGGGCAACCTTCGGGTGGGCGAGCTGCACTTTTGTCCCCTTTGTACGGCACTAGACCAAGCGTCTAGTTTAAGCCGTAAACTGGCATACGTGCCCGGACCCACATTTGGGTTCGTGAAACTGCTTGCCTCATCAGGCTCACATTGCACTAAGTGAGCCGATGAGCAGCACAGACAAGCAGGGTTCGAGTCTCGGCTCCTTCCCGACCTTCCCCTCCCCTTTATCCCCACTTTAATCGGCCTTCGGGCTTTTGACCTTGTGTCAAGTCGTGTCTGGTGGGAGGCAGCGACAAATATTGGGCGCCTCGGGTAATGTAATGGTTTGCAAGCTAGACTAGCAAACCTTCACAAGTGAGTTCAAGTCTTATTAGGTGCCTCATTCATATGGCCTTGTACCACATCTAAGCAAAAAGCTTGGTAAATTACTACTACTACTTTACAAACATGGTTGGCGCCATAATTGGTGTAATGGTTAGCAAGCTAAACTAGCAAACCTTCACGAGTAAATTACAACTTTACAAACATGTTAATAAAACAAAGAATAATAGTTTGGTCGGTTGAATTTTATGACATATCAACCGTTGTAGGTTATTTAATGCTAAGTCCTGTTTATACATATATTAAATGTATGGGATTTGTAAACAAGTTGTAAATAGGTAACATTTTTAAATGAGTCAGAGATCATTGTTTGCTCACAGAAGTTTTTAAGTATTTGTATCGAACACAAACAATTCTATTCAATATTCATCATTTGTTTGCTCAGGGAAGTAGTTACAAGTATTCCACACAAATAGTATTATTTGTTCACATTGGTAAATGGTTCCAAGTCTAACTATGTAATCCCAATAATTAAATTTAGAGTCTCAAATGCTGCTATTCAACATCACTCATTCATTTTTACACAGTTAAGTGGTTTCAAGTATTGCTATTCAACACTATTATGAATTCGTTAGCACACACAATATTGCTATGCAAATAGTGTTATATACAGAAATCTCTTCTCATTTACAAATACATTTCAAACCCACTCACCGGCCAAATTTATAAATAGATGAACAAATAAAAACACCATGAACATCATCATCATGTCGTGCTGCTAGCACGGATATCCCTGACCCTCTCTCGCCACTTCTCCCTATCGTTCATCGCCTCTGGCAGGTCTTCAGGGCTACATCCTGTATCCTCACATAGCTGCTGAATGTATGTTTGAGCTAGTCATCCTGCTTTTACCCGGCCATATGTGGGGGTCCATAGGAGTACATCACATATGAGCTCGTCCCTGCTTCTCCAGCAGTGTCCTGCATGTCTGGTTCGTCTGTTGTCTGAATGATGGCTTAGAACAAAATGAATAAAACATGTCACTATACAGGTAGGCTCCAAAAAGCCATCCAATATAAATGTGAAAATAAATTCACAATTAAAAAAGTTCTTTCCTCAACCAATCATGAACTTTCCTTCCAAAGTTTTTTGGAGCCGATTCGATCCCAAACATAGTTATAAAATGGTTCACAAAAGAAGTCACACTGACAGTTGACATCCAGGACTGTACACTTCGGCCGGCCGTGGTTCAACAGCACAGATATGGTCAGGTGTGTTTTGTCTCTGGTGGCAGTTGCTCAGTTGAGGTTGCTAGACGTGGGTGCCGAGGAAGCCCAGCATTTACGTCACGTGGCTGACCCTTACATACTCTTCGAACCTCAGGGGGCCGTCTCCCCTGGCTCTATCCCTCCTCAGAGGGGCTAGCTTTATCGCCTGGTGCCTGAGGCACCTTTTTTTAGGGAAATGCTGACAGAGCCCAAGACATTTTTGGAGTTGCCAGACATGTCTGCAACTGCGAGCAGAGAGAACTGTTACGCAACACATCTTGGAGAAGGTCAAAGACTGCTGACTCCCTACCAACCAATATCACAATAATCACACCATACAATCAAGTCCCCGTCATTTCCACCACAAGACCTAGACTGCTCATAGCTTACCTACCCACACCACATCACCATGCCATAACCAAACAAACTAGCCACCTAAGAACAATTTACACCCACTCACCTCCTAACCCTTATCTGGTGGAATAAGGGTACCTCTATCTCTTCTAATATACTGACTTTTATTTATTTAAAAATAAACAATATTAAAAACACTCCTCTTGTCCATTGTCTCTTGCAACTCTATGCTTGTCTATAACAATAACAATATTTGTATACAGTTGAATGATTTCGAGTAATTCTATTCAACACCAAAATGTATTCAACATTACTCATTCATTTGCATACAATTAAATGGTCAAATGATTCTTATTGAACTGTAGATAGGATATTGATGTGCTAAGTGTATTGAACAGTGGGACTAATATATGAGAAAGCATGCATGTTTTATGGTTATTCCTTCTTTTGGTTAGGCCAAGAACTTTTCAGCATTCTCTTGTAGGCTAATAGATTTACATAGCTTAGTTATTTGAGTTTACCAGTAAAAGAATCATTACCAACCTCTTTGAAAGACATAGTGTATTTACCCAAACCTCCCACCATTTTTTAGCAGAGTAGTGTTGATTTCAATTCAGATTTTGCTATATCATATTTTAAGAACTCAGTCTGCTGTATTATTGTTGTGGACCAGGAAAAGGTCCAGAAGAAAGACACAAACTCGGGATTACGTGAAACAAGTATATTGAATGAAAGTATAAATACAGCATAGGTAAAAGAGTGTTGAACGTCAGTCTGACTGCCAAAGTGTTAGGCTGGAGTTAACTTAACACCGAGATGAATATTCTCCCAGTATTCTTAGTAATAGGAAGAATTTGTAGCAGAAAGAATTTCGTATTTTTGTTTGGCGCGTAATTTAATTTGACCGTTAGGGTCGACGCATAATTTCTCCCAATCAAGATGACTTATCCTATTCAGCCTGAAGCATCTTTCCAGGCAGCACAAATTGGGGAAACCGTCAAACACTCTCTTTGGCTGAACAACTTCGTTTAGTGCAGACGTCTCACTGGCTGCTCTTCAATAGCAGCATGGACACAATGAGGGAAGCTATCTAATTCATGGATCCCTTGCGTCTATTTCTCTTAGACCAAGGGTTCCCAGTTGAATATGAATTAGATAAATTCAATACACCACACACAGGAAGAACTTTATGTCACCCCTAAAATTGGCTCTGTCAACTGTGATGCCGAATTCCGCTCTGACACCTAGCAACTTCACCTCTGGGCAACATTTTCTGGAGAAATTCATGCTTCTCCTCAAAACAACCAGAACCACAAACTCACGGTGATTTCAACATTTCTCTCTTCAAACAGCAAACACAACTTTTGCTAAACCATGGTGAACATATCTCCCTTGCATGTCCAACAACACGCGCTGCTTTCTCCACTCTCTCATAACTTCAAATCGTTCCCTTACTTCTTTCCTTCCTACGAGACTTGCAGCATAAACGTAAACTCTTTATTCCATGCTGCCATTAAAATCCTTCATGTAAAAGCTAACGGCATCTTCATCTACTTACTTCATCATCCTCCTTTATAAACAACAACAATTAGCGAGGGAATAACACACACGTGCAAGAATACATTTCTTCGCCAAAAACAATAACAAACATTCCTATTGCTAAAAAATCACCACGAACAAAAAATAGTCATGATGTCAATTATAGTATAATTTCAGTTATGCATGCAGTTTGTTCTAACTTTTTAATATTCCTATCAAAAATTTATGCGAGGAGTCATCACAAAAAGTATTGAGAATGATCTTTAAATTTTTAATTTAAATAAAGATGAGTTCCCATTTGAGTAATTAAGATTATTAAGTGATATTTACACTGTTGTCGAGGCATCAAGGTAAAGTTTAAATAAGTCTGTGCCAATTTGAAAAATAAAATTGGGAAACCAATCTCAATACAATTTAATCAGCAGTTTTTGAAAAAAGAAGAAACAACAGCAAGACAAATGCAACCCTCTTCATACTGTTATGTTTTGACCTTCGATCCGGCCAAAAAAAAATGCTATTCCAAGGTGATGCACCGGAAGGAAGTGACACATTCTAATGGCAGTTATGAGAGGAAATCGTGTGGGCGGAAATTGGCTGATGAAATGGGACGAGCAAGAAAAATTCCCATGGTACACTACAGAGTGATGCACCGGAAGAGAGTGACCTCTGAACTGCATGACAGTTATTTCCGCTTGATGACGATTAAACATTTGATTTCAAAGATCGAGTGGGCGTCGAACGGTTATATTATTGAGTTGAGTTCGACAAGCCAGTTGAATTGAGTTCTGGTTCCAGTTGAGTTCGACGCCCAGGGGGGCAGTTGAGTTGAAGATCGGACAGAGTTATAGATGAAATGTGGTAGGGAAAGCCACATCAGGATGAAGGGGCCTTTGGGCCCTGATGAGTTGGCCCTAGGCCTCCAGTTGAGCAGCCCTAAAGAACAAGAAGGACACAACGTGACAGTCATAACAGCGGGGTCAAAATATTGCAGTTATGTTCGATCTCCAGCTCCCTCTCACATGCAACCATTGAACAACCCTTTCGAACCCTTGCAATAAAGTGAGAGGTAAATATTTTTATAAAGAAGTCTTTCTGCGTCTTCCTTGCTGTGTCTCTATCATCGCTTGCGTCTTTATTATTGTGTCGTTGTGATGCTGTAGATGACTATATAACAATACTCCCCAGACCCTCAAGCCCTGTACAATGTTTTCTTTTTTCTTCAAAATGAAAATTAATCTTAAGGGGAAGATTTGAGGTCTTGTATGACATGAAAAGAAATTAGATAGTGTAGTTTAATATCAAAACAGGATTTTTCAAAAAATTCACTGAAATAAGTGCATTGAATGTCAAGAAGACTATTTTGAAGAAAATGTTTCATTAATTGTTCATTTTTGGTAAATAGAGATTCAATACAAATACTTTTTGAACATACTTCATATTTGAAAATATTTTTCATGATAAACATTCTCAGAAGTAATACAATTACTTTGAAATTATTCAAGGAATCATTGGAGTTAGTTTTTCCATTCTTGTTGCTTATTTCTCTTTTTTTTTTTTTTTTTTTTAATTATTAGTCATTCTGATACCAAGATTTTGATGATAGGTATTTGGGAGAGAAAACGTTTTTGTAGGCCCTGTACATTTGTAGTGTGGAAAAATCAAAATTCTTATTTTGAACTATATTTTTGATTAAAAATTAATTTTCTTCTAAACAAAGATACCAAGATTTTATTATTTCGATAGAAACATTCGACAATCAGAATGGATATTTTAATAGGTCTCATTTATGACTAATTTTTACATTACAAAATTTTGAAACCAAAAATATGAATGTGTTACAGTACAAAACTTGGTATATTCTCTCTCTCTCAAGTGAGTCGAGTGTTTGCCAATGGCCCAGGAAACCAGGGTTCAATCCCTTGACTATGGTCACCAACTCTACTTACTTTATATATATATATATATATATATATATATATATATATATATAAAAATATTGATGTAATTTTGTTTTTGATTACAGAGTATTAATGTTGTTTAGTGCATTGAAATATCTATTAATATATGTTTTGACTGTAGAATGTTTCACTAGAAATAATAAAATGCTGATATATATGGTTTAGAAGAAAACTGACTTTTTATTTTAAAATAATTGTTAGGGTTCCACTAATTCATGGATGCTGATGTAGATTTCATTAGAAATATATTTCTTACCCGTTTTTTAAAAATGTTTTTAAGATCTTTAAAATCATAATTTTAAGATATAGTTATCTTTTGATTGGTTATATCTTTTCTAAAATTTCCCTGGCAGGATAATACAGTTGTGGGGAAAAAAATAGTCCAGTTTGCTAGGGTTGTAGAATACACAGACTGCATCTCTAGAGAGGGGTAAGACCTTGTCCCCTCCTCACCAACATGTGTCCTGGATATGACACTAAACAATCTGGGAAAGTGGAGTACCCCTTCATTGCCATTGCAGAGTGATAGCACCTGATAGGTGTCTTAGGAATAATACTAAACTGCATCAGATGGTGAGGCTCCACTTCTCGAGATCAAGGGAGTGTAGAATACTCCTTCTTTCCCATTACTCTCAGGTCCACTCTTGACAGAGTGATTGTACCTGTTAGAGTCCCATCTATGGCTCAACTAAATCTGTTTAAAAATTATTCATATTTAATTGTGTGCAAAAAACCCTTAAGAAACAATTGTAAAAACAATATAAACATATAATGCATTTAATTTCTTAACACCTCAGCATAAAATGACCCTAAACAGAATGACATGCCATTAAAATCAATCAATCAATCTCATCCAGAGGTGTATAAAACTAAATAATTTTAAGAGTCAATTAATATTGTTTTTAATATGGCTGTCTTACTTATTAAGTTTAATAAATTAATAATTGACCTTTAATTAATCTTTAAACAGTTCAAAACTTTTTGTTTTATTGAATACAAGGAAGAAAGCAAAAAAATAGTTTTATAGGTTCTTGTAAAGAATCCCTGAAATCTTAGATGTTTTTTTCAAACTTTTTAGAAACATAAACAAATCTAAAATAACTATAATGATAATGCTGTTAAAAATAATTTTGTTAAGATTAAGCAAATTTTTTAGAAATATCGAAAAGTTCATGGTAGTAAAAATATTACGTGAAAAATATTGCCAATAATGTTTTTCATGTAAGTGAAGTTCAATATTTTTCTGTTTTATATAAAGAAAATAAGTCAGAATCCACTTCATTTGCTAATTAAAATGAAAATGACTTCTTAATTAAATCCAAGCCTCACAGATAGATATTAACTAAAATGTATGCATACATATATGTGTATGTGTGTGTGTGTGGTTTTGGTTTTGGTAGATTTTGCATTATACACACACACACACACACACACACGTGTGTGTGTGTGTGTATGTTGATAGGTTTGGGGTAAATTTTGCATTATAGTTAATTGCTTATGTAAAATAATCTTTAATTAAAGAAAGAAAAAAAAGAAAAAAAGACAAAGCAAAAAGAAAAATGAAATTAATCAACAAATGTCAATTTTCCTGTATCCATTGATTGCTAATTAAAAATTTACAAGGCAAACAATGACAATGTATGAGCTTATTAATGTTATTAATTAATGAAAATTTGCATTTTGATTTTGATAGTTTTATTTGTTGTTTTTCTTTTTTTCTCTCTCTCTTTTTTTCTTGCTCTTTTAGAAAACTTACTTATCATGGTGATCATTCAGAATCATCATCAGCAACAGTCTGATAGTTTTATTATCATCAACATTGTTTTTATCATCATCTTAAGGTATGTAAATCTATATTTAAAAAAAAACAAGAATGGTAAAGGCTAAAACCGTGAAACATTTGGCATAAGCTTAAAGAATGTAAAGTTTGTTTTCTGTTTCCTACTTCTCCAATGACCACAAAAATAGCCCAACTAGTACACAACATTTTTAAAAGTTTGGCCTGTTTTTCTATTGTTCAGCTAAGATTTTCAAATAGGGAATTTAGCTTAGTTTTTTAGCTTATATATATATATATATATCAATAAAAATGTAAATGTTTGTTACTAACCGATAATCACCAGTTTTATACCACTAATTGGTTTAAAATTTTTAGAGAGTATTTTATTTGAATTCAGGAGTGTTTTTATATACTTATTATCCAAAAATATTACAATAATTAAAAAAAATATTTTTAATAAGTAGTTTTTCTCCGAGAAAAGCTGAACGCGAATAATGTTGGAAAATACTACTTCCGTTTTCCAAGAATTTGTAGGGAACGAATAAATAAATAAAAAAAATAAAAATAAAAATAAATAGATAAAAAGAAAACTATTAAATTTGCAGAAAACTCCCAGAGGTCCATAACGGGAAAAGGGGATGATGCATGTATAAAAGAGAAAAGGCTTTCCTCTTGACAAAGGGAGCAAAGTATTCTTTCTCTTTCAGGCAGTGTCCATCGAACCAACAACACCATTTTTCTATCTGGTGTTTTGGACACCACGCATATGTCTTTTGACATAGCGTCAGTTAGTCCCTTCACCCAGTAGCAGTCCTCTCTTTATCGGTCAGCATTATGCTGAAATATACAAGACCCATGATTGAACTGTAAACTCTTACCGGACTTAGACAAAACTTCCAAAAGAAAACTAACCCTTATGGAAGCCCGAAATACCAAATGCGGACACATACATACATGAAACGAATTAATGTATTTTTGACACCTTAAACTGGGGGATTCAACCATTTCAATGTATTCAGGAAAAAAACCCTCATCCACGGAATGGTTGTTGAACCCAGTAAATAAAGGAAAGTATAAAAGAAACGTCTTCGTCTCTTATCTATTTCTATGTTTTCTTTTTGTATATTTCTTTTGGGACTTTCTTTGGGCCAGGCATTGCGCCAGCCAGACAACGTGGGGTAAAATAATATAACCAAAATATGGAGTCAGATGTCTAACGGCAACACAGCCTTGCCCCTAACCCCTGATTCCTCAGCCACTCAAACCTCACAAATTTTACACGTGATTTTTTTCTGCTTTATTGGTAGACTTAAACAGAGACACTAAACTTTAAACCATATTTCGTTGGTTCAGTAGGAAGTAAAATTTTTTTTTAGTCTAACGAATTGTTTACAAAATATTTTCTTATATTTTTTCAACATTAACGAAAGACATCTATTAAAAAGTTTTCTTTCTTAAACCATATTTCGTTGATTCAGTAGTAACGAATTGTTTACTAAATATTTTCTTTTCTTTTTCTTTTCTCGTTTTACTTCAATGAAAGACATTTCTTGAAAAGTTTTCTTTCGTTAATAAACTTTAAGCCATATTTCATTGGTTCAGTAGTAAGTAAATTTCTTCTAATTCTAAAAACTTATTCCGACATTTTTTCTTCACTATTGATATCCCATTTATTTTGTTGCTTAATAGATATTTTATGGTGTGCCAATTATCATGTTGCGAAATATTAACCAGCCCAAGCTTTGTAATGGCACACGTCTTTCAATAAAAAAATTCATGACCAACATCATAGAAGCAAAAATTTTGACAGGGCCTTTCAAAAGTGAAGATATCCTCTTACCGTGAATTTCTATGATTCCAACAGATATGTCTTTCAATTTAAGAGATTGCAATTCCCAATTCGATTGGCATTTGCAATCACGATCAACAAAGCACAGGGACAATCTTTTGAATTGTGTGGCTTATATTTACACACTGATTGCTTCTCACATGGGCAATTATATGTTGCCTGTTCTAGAGTCGGCAATCCAGACAATCTCTTTATCTACACGGAAACTGGAACTACCAAGAATATTGTGTATCCACAAGTATTGGAAAATTAAACATATTAGAAACATGCATTTTCTTTTTTTTCCCATTTAAACAAACTGAGTCACAGCAACACATGGCTGGGTACAGCTAGCATGTATATATATATATATATATATATATATATTTAGGAATGTAAATTTGTAGAAATTCATTTAGAATGAAGACTGCTATTTATATTCACATGATGTTATATGATTGGAACCTGGGAGCCACAGAAAATCATAGAAATAGTCCAAGAAATAAAACAATTGTCACGTGGTCTATCATTGAGAGGAGAGAAATAAGAAATTTCCCCTACCCCTCCATGTTTGAATTAACAGGCCACCAAAGACTGACCGTTAAAAAGAGGAATAGGAATGTAGGTCAATTCCTCACGGCCAAAGTAACAAATCCAGGTCAAAATGAAAGCCAACAGATGTTTGCACTCTGTGACCGGGTGGATAAAGAAGGGTGTACAAGGACATATAGTAGTCCGAATGAATCGCCTGACGTGGAAGGAAGAAAAAGAGGTTAAATGATTGGCCAGAACCCTAAAGCGGAAGTAGCCCCCTTTTCGTCAGCGGAAATAGGGATAAGGAAATCAGTTTTGGAATGGAGGTTGCGATGAACAGATAGGCGAGTCTCATGCCAAGACTCCAGATGAAGAAGCGAAATAGAATCTTGGACAAGAAGAACTGGTGCCTTCTAGCCAAGGCTGTAAAAAAAAAAAAAAATCTGCTAGCCCGTGAAAGAGAAAATACTCTTAGAAGGAACCCATTAAAAGCTAAGTAAACATTAAGACTTTCTCCCTCTACCCTTCCTAAGTACTGCTATTACATATTCTCTCTCTCTCTCTCTCTCTCTCTCAATTTAAAGAAGGAAGAAAGAAAAGAATAAGGAAGAAAGACATTTGTATTTATGTACTATCCGCTGATAATATAGCTGACACATTAGATACGTGTGTCCACGTGTATTAAAAACCTTGTTATATTTTAATGTCCCCACGTGTTGAAATTTATTCATTGTGTTGTCTGCCCATCAAGTTGTCTTTTGCATGTTCCTTTTCAGCTTCGTTCGCCTCATGTTATTCTTGCTAAATTGTCTGGTTCGCCTTTAAAAATATGACACGGGAAATTGGAATTATCGACTACGATAAATAATAACATTATATCAAAACCTAGATACCCATATCTTCCATTATCCTAGGGGTAGGAAGAGGTAGTGGCCTGGTGGGTGTGTGTGTGTGTGTACGTGAAATTTGGAAACCCCTTGCCAGCGGCGATCAGTCTAGCCCCAAATTAACCCCAACATTATCTGCCAGTTTCCCTATGCCCAAAAGGGGAATGTTAACTGGAACTTATTCTATGAAGGATCAAGTGCCAGGCTGGCCCGTCTTCACACGTGCAAAAAATAAACTCCCGTTTGGAACAAATATTATTTTATGGCACAAGTTCCATTACACTTTCGAATGGTTGCTCGTCCGGGGATAATTTTAGTATTTATTCCCAACCTCATACGCTTTAGAAATGGGATAATATTTAAATTTGCCGTCACACAATCTACTAGACAAAGAAGAAACAAAATCCATGAGTAGAAATGATAAAAAAAATTCCAAGATGAAACAAGTAAAGTAGAAAAAGTAAAGAAAGAATAAGAAAAAAGAAATAAGAAGAATGAGAAGAAAGAATGAAGAAAAAAAATTATAAATGATATTGTTGTATAGTCATATACATATATATGCTGAATGGATCACAACGACACAATGATAAAGAACGAGTGAAGACTTCTTTAGAAAAATATGTACCTCTCACTTTATTGTAAGGGTTCAAAAAGGGTTACTCAGGGTTTTACTGTGAGAGGGAGTTGGAGACCGAACAGAACTGCAATATATTGACCCCCACTCTTATGGCCGTCAGCGTTGTGTCTTTCTCGTTCTCCAGGGCTGCTCAACCGGAGGCCCAGGGGCCCAGCTCTCTGCTGGATGATGGCTTTCTTTACTGCATCTTATCATCAACTGGTCTCCAAAATTCCATTGGGGGTCCCGAGGGCCCCTTCGACCGGGTGTGGCTTTCCCTACCACATCTTTTCTCCGACGTCTCTGATCCCCAACTCTATTGGGGGCCCCGAGGGCCCCTTCGGCCCAGTGTGGCTTTCCCTACTACATCTTATCACTGCTTCTCTGGTCCCCAACTGTCTCACTTCCTGTCTTGACCGAGTTATATAATTGTTAATCGCCAACTCAATCTTTGGAATGGCATGTTTGATCGTCATCAAGTGGAAATAACTGTCATGCAGTTCACAGGTCACTCTCTTCCAGTGCATCAATCTATGAGTGTACCATGGGATTTTTTACCTTGTCCCATTTCGTCAGCAGAGCTCGCCTACGCGATTTCCTCTCATAACTGCCATTGGAATATGTCACTTCCTTCCGGTGCATCACCTTGGAATGGCAAGTTTGGTCGGGTCGAAGGTCAAAATACAACAATATGTGTACACACATACATATAAGAAATGGAAGATTTAATGTGGAAAGAAAGAAAAAAGAAGGGAACATTTATGACAGACACAAATATAAATTATAAGAACTAGCAGAAATTGAAAATTTAAAACATTTTTTGGACACTTTACGCATTTTTTGAGACAAGTGTTTATTTATGTTTTTTTTTTTTTTTGTTGTTTTGCTCAGATTTTCTTTGATTGTTTTAATGTTTTTATATGAATGGATATTTTATATGGAAACGTATGCATGTGAATGCATGTTTTATTTTGTATGGAAACCTGTGTATATGAATATTTTTGGTACGGTATAAAAATTTATTTCCACCAAAGAATCAAACCGACCACATGCGGCACTTGATTTGGCCAAAGTGGAAAAGGGAGAAGTAATTCCAGACAATACGGCACCAAAAAGCTCCCTCCCCTCCGACTATTTGTTGAAAACTACTATTGGGCCCTCAGTATGAACTTGAGAGCCAGACTGCTAAGGCGAGAAAAATAGCCAGCAGAAGGTTTTGTCACTCGCTTCTTGAATAGTCAATAAGTATTTCAAACAGGCAAGAAGCTTCCCAAGAAATAAAATTAAAATTAAACGAAAGTCGACTACCGAAATTCTATGAAGTTAAACAACTGAAAGAAAATTCGACCCGAGAATTCTGCTGAAAAGATGACATTACAGAAAACTCAATTGAAATTAAAAAGACTCAATTAAAATCAACTGAAAGATAAAATTCAACCCGTGAACTCTGCTGAAAAAACAACCTTTCAGAAGAGTCAAATTTAAATAAGAACTGAAACATTTCAACAAAACTAAAAAGAAAAAAAATACTCAAATTCAAAGAACCTTGTTTCCAGGACACTCTCTCAGACAATTCCCGCAAATTGCACAAAAAATTTGCAACACTTCATCTTTTCTATTCCTTTCTTTCTTGTTTCTTTTGTATAAAATTCGTTTTTAAAAACTTTATTGTCTGTGTTATCTTTTTGAATCAGTATCCGAACTAGAAAACTGCGGAATGTACCATTTGAACTTACCCACAAAAGCCCCCTAAAAATATACCTAGTTAAATACTAAATTTGTCTTTAGTGTCATTTTCTTCATCTTAAATTTATTCCCTCTAAATTCTTTTACATGGCAAATTTTATCCTTTAAATTTCTTTTAACGGAAAATTGTGCATATGAGTGTATATTTTATTTTGTATGGAAACTTGTGCATGTGGTCATTTCTTTTGATTAGTAATAATCATATTTTGTATTACGTAAACCCATAATTTTGTTTTAATAATCTAAACCCAAACGTTAGCTGAATCATCTTTTAATAACGCATATTAAATGAATTTTAGTTATATTTTTTTCTCTTCCACATGGATTAAGTCCCCATATGTGAAAGTGCTTTTTTTTTTTCAAGTGAGGTTAATAATGAAAGACAAGCTTTGCCCACATCATTGGAGCCACGTGTGAAACAAAATTTTTTGATATACACCATTTTGAATTTTATTTTTAGTCATGGAATTGAGTACTGTTAAATGTTTTACAAATCTTTTTTTTTATAGACTTGAATAATTTTGCAGGTGTTCTGTTGTTTTAGAATTTAGTTTCAGTGAATTTAATTTGGGGATGAAATTTTATTGAGAAAAACTTAAAGAATTTTAAAAAATTTACGTGTATTTGGCATTCGTGAATTCAAATGGGTTTTTAGGTCGATGAACTTGGAGATCTTTATGGATAGTTAATGGATGAAGATTTCGGGAAAAAGCAGAAGCAGAAAGCCCGCCTGAAAAAAGAATCTTGCAATGAAACGCCCAGAAGAAAGGAATATGGTGAAATGGCTAAAAGCCCTGCTTCAAGAGAAAATGCCATTCTATGGAAATTGGAAAGGATACAGAGAAAAGGCATGAGCCCTGTGCCAAGAAAGAGTAATCTGCATAGAGAAATGTTATGGTGGAGACCAAGGGATAGTTTGTGAATTAGCATACACTTTTTTTTGCGGGGAGATGTAGAATGCGTTATATTTTTTACATGTGTAGTGTTGAGGTATGTGAGAGTCACGTAAAGGAGGAGATAGAGTAGTTACTGAAAATTTTCATTTGTGTGTCCTAAAAGAATGGGAATTTGAAAAGTAAAGGTATATATTACCCTTTGTTTAGTTTAGACAGTTGCTTTAGAAAAGAGATAGAAAATCACCAGAGTGTCTGAATATGAGAGATTGGGAAATAGGAATTCAGTAAATTCCTATTCTAATAAGATGATCTTGTGGGGTAGGTACGGAATTTAAATATTGTTTTTAAAAGTGTGTGCACAATGAAATATTTTAAAATCCTAAAAAAGAGACCCTTTGTTTCGGTCACTTCTCTTCAGAGAATTATGTCTGTGACAATAGAGTTTATATTGAAGGAAGTAAATATAGAATATTGTCCATTGAAAGAGCCTAGAAGGGGAAAGAAAACTGATACAAAAAATTACTGTAAGCCAGAAGAGTTGGCGTGTTTTCTTCACATAGTCCAAGTGGGGTTGTTAAAAAGGAGTGGTTTGTAAAATTGTTTTTGGATACACAATTCCGGTTTATGTTTTGTTTTAATCTAGGCTTCCAGCATTGACAACTTAAATTCATTATTTGAATTTGTGCGGATAGTAAACATATTAGGCCAATATGCAGCTATGCAATTCGGATTGTCCAATCGGTGACAAGCAATGACGGAAGATAAATTTTGATTGCTTGGTGCTACAGTATAGCTGGAAGTATTTGTGTGTTTATGCTGTTTTATTCATACATATAATCTCTAAGTGGTGTGACCAATGTAGCAAACATCGCATTTGTATGAAAATTTGTAGATAAGAGAGGTTTTTTGGAAAACAGTCATACTGCCTTTGAGATTATGGGGAAATAATTAATTTCAGGTGGGGCCGAGATAGAAGAAGTATTGTACTGTTTCTTTCAAGCTTTTCCAAAATGATACAGATAGCCCAGTATAATTTTGGTTGGGTTGGGTTGTGTTGTGTTTTATGGCATACCAACTATTGTAAGTTATTTAATGCCAAATCCTGTTCATACTTACATTAAATATACATGATTTGTAAACATATTTTGTTGATATCATTTTTAAACGAGCTTGTGCTCTTTTTTGTTACACAGTTAAATGGTTTCAAGTACTGCTATGTAACGCTAATTATCATATTCAATATTACTCATTCAATTGCATACAGTTAAATGATTCCAAGTATTGCTATGTATCACCAACAATTCAATTAAACATCTGTCATTTGTTTACAAACAGTTAAATGATCAAACAGTTCTATTTCAAACAATTCAATTTAGTATACAAAATCATTAATTTGCACTCAGTTTTAATGTTAAACAGTTCTATTTTATCCGTAGATGGGACCTTATCAAGTGCAATTACTCTAGGCTAGAGTGGACTTGGGAGTAATAACAATGAAGGGGTACTCTGTATTACTCAAAGCTCCAACATTGCTGGAGCCTCACCATCAGATTGTTTAGGGTCATATCCAGGACACTCATTGGAGGGAGTCTTACCCCTCTTCAGAGATGCAGTTGGTGTATTCTACAACCCTGGCCAACTGGGCTACATCGCCCAATACTTTTTTTATTTTTATTTTAGTCATTGTTTAAATGTATGCATGCCATAACTACATGACTGTGGGTAGAGGCAACTGCCCAAAGCAAGAAGTATAGATGGGAACTTTTTATAGTAAATTTATTATAGAGATAGTTAAACAGAAAAGTAAACAGTCGCCTCTAAAATCAGGAAGAGAGGTAGAGAGAAATTCCTGACTTGAGAGTTTTGAATTTGAAAATAATTATGTTAAGAATTTTAATAATGGATAAGCTGAATCAATTATTATAGAGGTAAGGTAGATAATTCGAAAAGATTTAAATGGCTGTCTCAAAAATGAAAACAATTGATGTCAAATAAATTTGTCAGATGATGACCCTGAGATTGATTAGAAAACTTGGCTGTGATTGGATAATCTCGGTCAGGTGAGTGAGAGGTTCTAGAAGTACAAATTTAGATCTTAAATTCAAATTAGTCTGTGAAGCACTGCAAAAGAGCAAAGACATAATTCCCTTCTATGGTCTAAGAAAGCTAATTCCCATCTTTTGTACAGAGTCAGTAATGTGTGTTGAAAAGAGACATTTCTGTTTAATAAAGACATGTACACAGAAAACATATTAGTCAATTTTGGCTGCAATGAAGAAATGGAACAATGTGGGAAAGTGAGAGAAGATGACCATCAACCAAAGATGCCTAGACTGTTATACATGTTCTTCTTGATAGTAGTCCCCACCCACAACTTGGTAGGTTTCTAGCAGCAGCTGCAGCATATTTGTATCACCTATAAATACAAATGAACTCAACCTTTCAGCCCAAAGTAAATTCACTATTTGCCCCACTGGAGAATACAACAGGAACCCCAGTAGGGGAATGCCAACAGGGTCAAGTTATTTTTGTACTTGTTGCCCCTAAATCACCACTTGTGTGTAGTCCACAAAATAAAACAGCTTTATGCCATTCTCTGGTTTGGTGGGAAGCTGGTGAAATACTGACTTTTTACTAGCCTTTGGGCCAGCTACCTGGAATTCATACCTGCTGGTTGAAAAAAGTTATGATCACTTGGCTTCAGGGGGCTATCCCTCCAGGTTTTTGCCTGCTTGCAAGACTAAGTTCATTGCTTGGTGCCTGAGCTGCCACATTAGAGGAATCCTACCGGAGTCAAGGTATTTTGCACCTGTTGTGTATGAGTCTTGATTCATGTGCAGCCCCAACAATAAAATGGTCTTGTGCCATACTCTGGTTTGGTGGGAAGCCAGAGATATACTGACCTTTTTCTGGTCTGGAAAACCCTTGTCAGTATAAATCAAGAACTATTCAACATATGAATATATATTTAAAAATGTTCATTCGTACAAATCTATTTAAAAGGAAGTCTACTTAATAGAACCAAATTATATATCTATCTATCTATATATATATGTATAAATTTACTTTTGAAAACATGTTTATACAAATCCATTTAAAAGGAAAATTGCTTGATAGAATTAAATTTGTAATATGTATGTAGAATTAGCTCCATGCCTTTTTTTTTCTTGTTTCCTAAAATGAAAATTTATCTTAACAGGAAGATTTGAGGACATGGAAGACACAAAAAGGAATATGTATTCACACAACCCCTCCACTAAAGCAGGATGAGACGCGAGTTAAATTTTTATGCAGAGTTACACAAGTTTGAATTTAGAGTTTTCTTTCTCTTAGATTGGTTGCCATACCAAGGTTAAAGAGTAGTCTGACCTACTATTTACCCATAGCTGGAGGGAAAATAGTTGGACTCATACCTTTCCCATATGAAATGAATGAATACAAACTCCATATCACATGAAAAAAAGGAACTTCAAAATAACTTTGGCTTATAGAAAACTCTGGTGAGTTAGTGTACTGAATGGCAAGGGGGTTATTTTGAATTAAATACAACTTCAGTTTCGATACTTTTTTAAACATATCTGTGTGTGTGTGTGTGTGTGTGTCCAAGATCTGTATGAAAAGTACTCTGCTATTTAATAATGAAAGCCTAAAATTCTTTTGAAAAAAGAAATTAAAATTACAACACATCCGTAACTGTTATATACCGAATCCATAAAGATTAATAGGTATGTCCCATTACTTACTGCCCAGTATGCTGGGACTGTAGAATACACTGACCGGTTCTCTGCAGAGGGGTAAGACCTCCCTCCAATGAGTGTCCTAGATATGACACTAAACCATCTGACGGTGAGGTTCTGGAAATGCAAAGTACCCCTTCACTGCCATCACTCCCAGGTCCACTCAGGCATAGAGTGGTAGCACCTGAAAGGGTCCTATCTATGGGTAAAATAGAACTGTTTGACATTTTAAACTGAGAGCAAACAAATGACTTAGTATACTAAATTGAATTGTTTGAAATAGAACTGTTTGTAAACAAATGTGTCAAATAGAACTAAACTGTGTACTTATGCTAAACTCAATAGCTTGAAATGGAAGTGTTTTGACATTTAAGCTGTGTACTTCTTCTAAACCGAATTGTTTGAAATAGAACTGTTTTGACATTTAACTGTGTGTAAACAAAAAATCATACTTATGCTAAACTAAACTGTTTAAAAAAGAACAGTTTTTAACATTTAAACTGTGCACTTATGTTAAACTGAAGAGTTTGAAATAGAATGGTTTTGACATTTAAACTGCGTGATTATGCTAAACTGAATTGTTTGAAATTGAACTGCTTAGATATATAAAAATGGATTTAGCATTAATAACCAACAATGGTTGATGTGTCATCAAACCAAACCAAAATCCAGTTCCTCATAAATACGTTGGATACTATTGTGAGGGGGTGTTAATATGTTGATTAAATAGTACACCACTAGCAGTGGGTATCTTCTTTACACTGCTGGTGAGTATTTTATTTCATTAATGTTAAAAAGATTTCTATTTCATTTCCAACCTTCGTTTTTGGTTCTTATTTAGTAAACTTTTGTTAGGTTACAATAGTAACTGTAAGTCACAGATAAGGTATAAATATTTTTTACTGTTACATTTTTTAAATTTTGGTTACAGAGTTTCAATGTTGTAGAGTTTAGTAATAAATAATACCTAATGAAATCTGTTTTGATTGTATAATGTTCCAGTAGAATTAATAAAATCCTTATCACTTGGTTTTGATTTGGTTTCTTTGTTTAATGGCACATTAACTTTCATGCCAAATCCATCTGTGTAGGAGAGTGTTGGTATTATTTAATACATCATCATCATCTTGCACTGCTAGCACGGATTTCCCTGACTCACCATTCATCTCTATCTTCAGTCCTTCCAGCTGGTCTTCAAGACTATATCCTGTCTCTGTACAGAGCTGTTGTAGATAAGTTCTTGTTAGTCAGCCAATACTTGCATGTCAATGTGAAGGGGTCCATAGAGAAACATCACTTATTAGTTTGTCCTTACTCCTCTAGCAGTGTCGTGCGTGTCTTGTTAGTCTTATTTGGATGGTTTTAGAGATAGAAGGTAGGTGGCTGTGCAGCTGTTGCTTCTAGGATCTCTTCAATATGGCTTGGAGCATTCTTGTGTAATTCCTGTCTAGCCTTTTCTCTATACGCTTAGTTAACGTCCATGAAGTGCTTCTATACAGTAGAATTGACACAACCACTGCTTGGAAGAGATTGCGTTTTATTTTATCGGATAGGTCAGATTTCCCTATGATAACTTATCGATAGCAGTCCATGCATTCACTAGTCGCATATTATTGTCATTTTCAGTATTGAGATATTGCTTCCAAGGTAGGTGAACTTGTCTACTAATTTCAGAGATGTATCCTTTTTGATTAAAACACATGTACTCCATTTTGTCTGCATTCACATGGAGGCCAATGCCACCTGCTATCTGCTCCAGACTGTGCAGCAGGGATTTGGCTTGGGTAGGTGTATTTGCCAGAAGTGCTATGTCATCTGCGTAGTCTGCATCAGTAATTGTTTCTGTGAGGTATCATCTGCTTCTTGCCTTTTTTAATGTAAAGCCATTTTCTTTCATTAGATCTATCAATCTTTGAAGCACATAGTCAAGGCAGATTATGAGCAGATATGGGGCTAATGTATCCCCTTGCAGAACAACAGCAACAATGTTAATGAAGTTTGTGTCTCCATCTGGTGAGCAACTTTTACTTTCATGTTTTTCTAGAGTATCATTATGGCTGTGATAGTTTCCTTGGGGAGATCAGATGCCAGAAGTATTTTCTCCATCTTCCCTCTGTGTATGGAGTTAAATGCCTGGGAGATATCTATAAATAAGAGTGTCATCTCAAGGTTTTTTGCACAAAGTCCTAAGTTTTAACGGACTGTCAGAATCTGTGATATTGTGGATTGTTTTTTTGAAAACCATTTTGATTCTTTCTCCAGGGTGGATGAGGATGTTCCCAAGAATATTAGTCTGAAAGCAAACACCGCAGCATGACTGGAGTTTGAACTTGCTTACTATAATGTGGTGGTCCGGTATTTTAACCATGACAAAATTGGGACCCTCCCCATATTTTTGGTTTAGAAGAGAATTAACATTTTATAAAAGATTGTTAAGAATGTTTTTGTTAATAGGAAATACTGTATGAAAAATTTATCTGAGATTTTTATCTGTTTAGAGTTGTTAAAACTAGAATGAAATTGAAACTATTATCACAAGTGATTCTCTCATTCTATTGTTCCAACAATTTTTGAAAAGGAAGTAAATACCAAAGGGTTTAAGATCTAGCAGTTGGTGGTATTTGCTTTAACTGACCATCTTCATTACTCTGTGTTGTCAATGACACTTTGTATCAAGTGTGTGAATAAAAATTCAATGAATGTTATTTAAATAAATTAGATAACAAGCAGAATTTGTAAAGAAAATAAAATGTTACCAAAATATATAAGTTTAAACAAAGAAAATAAATCTAAATGAGAATAATCAATTTAATAGCTTTAATCAATATTCGTCATATATAGTTCTTCTTCACACCAAATATTTCACTACATTCCTCCTCAACAAACTTGGAGTGTTTTCTGTATATACTCGTGAATTATGCAACTTTCTAAGACCTGAATTATTGCCTATTATAAGGGATTCACACCACACCTGAGAGACGGACTAGGCCTAACTATGGTTAACTATTTATTCACAAAAAGTTTTCAAATTAGTTTCAAATTTAGGTTTCAAAAAGTAGCATGATACATGATTATACATGGTAATTGACTTTTACTTGACATCTAAACAGTTACAGTCATCAACGTGTAGTTCCCATTATAAATGACAAGCTTACATGTGTATAAGGTTAAGAACATATGAGATTTAGTCAATTGAAATCTTTTGAAATTAGCGAAGGAAGAATGAAGGAAAGCGTAAAGAGGAGGATGTTGGTTGGTTGGGTTTTATGGCATATCAACCTTTGTAGGTTATTTAACGCCAAATCCATTTTTATGTAAATAATCTGTTCTATCTAAAACAATTCAGTTTAGCATAAGTACACAGTTTAAAGGTCAAAACATTTCCATTTCTAACTATTCAAGCAGTTGTATGTAACAATTCAGTTAAGTGTAAATACAGTTTTAATGTCGAAAAACAGTTCTATTTCAAATAATTCAGTTAAGCATAAGCACGCAGTTTAAATGTAAGTACAGTTTAATTGTAAAAGTCATTTCTATTTCAAACTATTCAGTTTTACTCAAACAATTCTTTTTAGCATAAGTATGCTGTTAATTCTATTTAACCCATAGATAGGACCTTTATCAGGTGCTACCACTCCGGGCCAGAGTGGACCTGGGAGCAATGGCAATGAAGGGGTACTCCGCATTCCCCAAAGCTCCAGCATTGCTGGAACCTCACCATCAGATTGTTTAGTGTCATATCCAGGACACTCGTTAGGGGGGGGTCTTATCCCTCTGCAGAGGTGCAGTCAGTGTATTCTACAGCCCCGGCTGACTGGGCAATACACAGAGTTAAATGTCAAACAGTTTTATTTCAAATAATTCAGTTCAGCATAAATACACAGTTTAGACGTCAAAAACAGTTCTATTTTGAGCAATTCAGTTCAGCACTAGTACGCAGTTCCAATGTCAAAACAGTTCTATTTTAAACAATTCAGTTTAGCATAAATACGCAGTTTAAATGCAAAAATCAGTATAATGAAAGAAGCACGTAGTTCTATTTAACCCATAGATAGGACCCTTATCAGGTGCTACCACTCCGGGCCAGAGTGGACCTGGGAGCGATGGCAATGAAGGGGTACTCCGCATTCCCCAAAGCTCCAGCATTGCTGGAACCTCACCATCAGATTGTTTAGTGTCATATCCAGGACACTCGTTGGGGGGGGTCTTACCTCTCTGCAGAGAAGCAGTCGGTATATTCTACAGCCCCAGCCAACTGGGCAAAGAGGAGGGTGTGAAGAGAAGTTGGAAAGCCAAAGAAATTAAAAAAGATAGAAAGATCAGAGAGTAATATTGAGGTAAGAGTATGGAAGAATGGAGAACCCAGTGAGAATTAAACTCACTACCAATGGTCTGGTAATTCAGCTTGCTAATCATTACGAGACTTATATATATATATAGTTGTTGTAGGTCCAAAGAAAGAATAAGAATATATTTTAAAATAAAAAGGTCCACAAAGAGATTTGTATTTTTTAAATTTATTTATTTATGTCACAGGATGATAGACTATTGATCCTTAAAACATACAATGAAAGATGTCCTAATATAATGAAGAAAACCATGAATTTAATCAAAGAGGAAAGACTGAAATGAAGATGAACATGAAACAATTGAATTATCTGAATGTCACATTCAACATAGAAAAAGGAGAGTGTCAACTATGTAGAAAGTATAATAATGTAGCAATTTTTATAAACACTTTGATTAACCAACCTGTGACTGTGTTAAACAAGTGCCTATGTAAGTAAACTATAGATTGTCTATGAAATCAAGTTAGAAGACTTTTTGAACAGGCTAATCTAGAATATGAAACTCTTAAAAATAGGGGTTACACTTGTTTTCAATGAAATATATTTCAAATAAAAAGTCTAAAAAGTTCGAAACAGAAAATGGTTTAGCTACAACCCCATGTACATACTTTAATAAAGCAATAAAACCAAAGAGAGAGAAAAGTTTCTCAATTTGATTAATAAACATTTTCTTAAAACAAGTACACAACTCCAGATATTTATCAAAAATACTATAAAAATTAGTTATAGCTGAATAGATAATATGCACAAAATGACATAAAAACAATCAAAAATATCATAAATATTCATAACATCATGTAACTCAGAGTAATGGAAAAAGCTTACACATTTTTGATATTTATTGAGTTATTTGGTTTTATAATATTATTTTTGTTATCAATTTGACATTGTTTTGAGTATTGAAAACTTTCCTTAGGTTTTTCTACAATGGTCATGCCATTGTATTTTATGTTGTAATGATTGTTATCACTTTTATGAAAATATACATTTGATTCTGAAAAAGAATGTGTAATATTAATCTCCTGTGATGACATGACATTCCTCTTATAAGATTTGACATTTAAACTTAGACATTACATAATAACACCCTAACACCTGTTGTAACAGTCAGAGGCAAACTTACAACCAGGACACAGAAAAGTGTATACTCCTGATAGTGTAAATGATTTTAATTTCAATCGTATATCATTTAACCTATTCTTTACATAAATAGAAAACTTATAAAAAACAGTCAGAAAAATCCTGACATAAAAACAAAATAATAGTAATAATATCTTCTTCCTTGCTGATTTTTTGCTCACAGGTTTAAAATTCTGAACTTATTTAATCCGTATAAGTGTGTTTCATTGTTTAGATTTCCTCGAGCAGCAAATAAGTTTGTGTTGTCATTTGTTTATATAAATAAACAAACAGGAGAAGATGAGATGGAGGGTATTTTTGCATATTAAACCCCCTGCTTTGAAATGAAATAAGTTTTTTTTTTGTGAAAATTTTATGAAAATGAAATTAACAAAAGACAATGTTAAAGAAAAGAAAATTCAAAGACAACACATGACAATTTGTTGCTGGAGACTCTAAAAATAGAATAAACTCTGATTAAAGATGCTGGTGAGATTATTAATATCATTATTATTATCCTCAATGATGATATCAATAATAAAACCTGATATTAAGAAAATATAAATATAAGCAATTAAAACAATTTATTACAGGCAAAATGAGAAAAAGAAATTATAAATCAATACTAATAATAAAAGTGTTGAGAGCATAAAAAGATGACAATATGACAAAATAATCCTGAAAACAAAATTTTACCATAAAACAATAAAAAATCAGAACAAAAGAATAAAATTATTTTTTTAAAACATTTACATTATAAGTACATCAAGAAATACTTCAACAAAAGTTAACATTATGTTTACTCTCAAGACATTGTTTCTTTGCAAATGACTTAAATGTTTTTTTCATTATAATTTAACATTTGCTCATGCAATATTTTTGATCATGATTAAATTTTGAAACACTGTTCAAATAATCAAGAACAAAAGATGAATCAGCAAACCATCACCTAAACAAGATAGGAAAAATAGAAAAAATGCCAACATATTATCCGGGTCTTTGAGAAATTAAAGAAGAGAAATGTTGACGTCATGCATATAATTATCAGAATATTAACAACAGCTCTTATTTAAAGAGAATCTTGTACTCAAACAAGAAAAAACATAAAAAAATAATAACTTTTAATGATACTTACATATGGGAAAAAAATTACTCAAGTCGGAAGGACATGATGGCAATTGCAGTATTTTATCTTTAAAAACTCTGGGGATTTTGATAACTATTATAAAAAGCTAACCTTTTGAGAAATGCTGGAGAGTGATTATCAAGCTGATAGGAAAGGCCAACAGTGAAGAGGTTATCTGTTAACGTTAGTTACTTTTGAGACAAATTAACATTTGTTAGTTTAATTTATTATGTTACAAAAATATATCTTTACAATAATTTTGAACAGGTATTCACTTCATATTTAGTTGCAATGTTTTAAGAGCCAATTTATTTATGTAGTTCAAAATAATTTGGCACATTATTTTAAATAGATTGATTTGACCCATAGATAGGATGGATACTACCACTCCAGGTAATAATGCACTTGAGAGTAATGGCAATAAAAAGGTGTTTTCATAATTCTCAGAGCTCTAGAATTGGAGCCTCACCTTCAGTTACAGTCTAGATGTCTAGGCAGAATCACTTTGTTGTATAAGTAAAGTTGGCGGCTGTAGTTGAGGGTGACCAGAAGGCTCCCATTTCAATAGCTACTATACCGAGGTGTAGTGGAGGCTTGTACACCATTCCCTGAATTGCTTCACTTTACCCTTGATATGTACCTTATATTGCTGAGTGTTAAGCAAGGAGGTATCAAGTACCATTTTTAAAGTCTTTGGTATGATGTGACCTGGGATTGAACCCAGGTCTCCTGGACCATTGGCAAACACTAAGCTTCTTAAATTTTTTGGACTTTAAAATCTGAAAAATTTAAGATTTAGTCTCCGTATTTCTTTTATCAGACTATTATCGACTATATAGAAATCAGACCTATCTGATAAAATAAAACACAATTTTTTCCGAGCAGCGGTTGTGCCAATTCTACTATATGGATGTTGACTAAGCATATAGAGAAAAAAGCTAGATGAGAATTGCTCAAGAATGCTATGAGCTATATTGAACAGATCCTGGAAGCAACATCTCACAAAACAACAGCTGTATGGTCACTTACCTCCCATCTCTAAAACCATCCAAATAAGACAAACAAGACATACAAAACACTGCTGAAGAAGCAAGGACAAACTCATAGTGACGTTCTCCTATGGACCTCTTCACATGGACAGCCAGTATTGGCTGACTAACAAGAACTTATCTACAACAGCTCCGTATGGACACAGGATGTAGTCTAAGAGATCTACTGGTAGCGATGAATGAGAGAGATGAACTGTGAAAAAGAGTCAGGGAAATCCATGCTAGTAGTACAACGGACATTGGCATAATGGTTAGAGCGTTCGCCAATGGCCCGGGAGACCTGGGTTCAATCCCAGGTCAAGTCATACCAAAGACTCAAAAAATCGTACTTGATGCTACCTTGCTTAACACTTAGCATTATAAGGTAAGAATCAAGGGTAAAGTGGAGCAATCCAGAGAAAAGAGTGGCACCCTCCCCTACACCTTAGTGTAGTAGCTATCGAAAATGGAGCCTTCAGTTTACCCTCAACTAGGATATATATATTTACACATATATATGCCTCTCTAAGTACATGTACCAATATATATATATATATATTGGGGTGTCCGCGTGGTGTAATGGTTAAAGCGATGCACTGCGGAATCGTAGTACGCGAGTTCGTACTCCAGTCGTGCTATTATGTTCACTTTCGGGCAAATACCCTTGGAAAAGGTATGAACCCCCTTATTCTCCCTCCATCTATGGGTAAATAGTAGGACGGACTAGGTTCTTCAGCCTTGGTGAGGCAACTAGTCTAGGAGAAGGAAAACTCTGAATTCAAACCTGTTAAACTCCGCTTAAAAATTGACCTTGTGTCATATCCTGCCCGAGCGGAGGGGTTGGGTAAATAGTACCTATTATATATATATATATATATATATATATATATATATTTGTGCTCATATAACTTTTGTCTACATATTTCCATGTATAAGGGTACATTTCCTTTTTGTTTTCTTATACAGATAGAGTCTGCATTTAACAGAAAATGTCCAAACTATGGTGATGATGATTTTTTTATTACATTGATCAATAGTGATAATTTAAGAGAAAAGAATACCTGTGATCCATGGCAAATGCCAATGGCTATATCAGAAAGTAATTGAGGAAATAGAAGTAACAAGAATTTCAGGCATCTCTTCCTTGGGGTACAATTTATTTTCCTTTTTGTTTTTTGAAAGCATCATCCTTTGCATGAGAACCATATTCCTGTATCCCTATAAATCTGTGCACACACACACACACACACACTCACACATGCATATATATATCATCAAGTTGTGTTGATAGCATAGATTCCTTTAAGTCTCTCACATCATCCATACCTATCGTCTATTGAGCTTAGCAGGTTCTCTCAACAGCATCCATTGTCTGCACAGAAATAAAAATAAATCTTTGCAAGTGAGAGCCATGTATGGGAAACATCACTCATGAGTTGTTCTTGTTTTTCCAGTATGTCTTGTTAATCTTTGATGGGTTGTGAGTTGAAAAACGAATGGCTATATAGTTGCTGTTTTGTAGGGTTCTTTTTCCAAGATTTCTCCAAAACAGCACACAACATTCTTGTCTAGTCTACATCTAGCTTTGTTAAAGTTCCCCTGGTACAGCCATATAATAGTACTGACACAGCTACAGCTACATATGGTTAATAAGTTGTCACTAGCAATTCATGCCTTTCCTATATATATATATATATATATATACATACACACACACACACACACACACATATATATATATATATATATATATATAAATATATATATATATATAGCCTAGTCAGCTGGGGCAGTAGAATACACCAACTGCATCTTTGCATAAGGGAAAGACCCCTGCCCCCATATACCAATGAGTGTTCTGGATATGACACTGAACAATTTGAGGTGAGGTTTCAGTAATGCTGGAGCTCTGGGTAATACAGAGTACTCATTACCATTACTCCCAAGTCCACTTAGAGCTTGAGTGGTAGCACCTGATAGGGTTCTATCTATGGGTAAAATACAACTGTTTAACATTTAAACTGTTTGTAAGCAAATGACTTACATCAAATTGAATTGTTAGAAATAAAACTTTTTAACCCTTTAAATGTATGAAAACAAATGACTTTGTAATTGATTCATTAGTATTACACGGCAATACCTGAAACCATTTACCTGTGTTTACAAATCATACATTTAATATATATGTACCAACAGGATTTGTCATTAAATAACCAACAATAGTTGATATGCCATAAAACTAGAACAAACAAATTTCTTCCAACAGGGTTCATAGTGCTTAGATCCCATTGGCTGTCAATAGCATATATGACATTATCCTATGAACTTTTCGACCAATCCTCAAATCTATGTGGTTTGCCATATTTATAATTGAAATATTAGTCAAGTACTGTAAATGAGCATATGTTGATCTAAGTTTTAATGGTGTTCACATAGAGACAACAGCCCTTGGTGATTGTCAGTTTTGCGCTTTCAATCATCAGACCAACAAATCAAACTAAACAACAAATTTTTTTTTTAATACATAAATCAAAACAAAGAGGGAAAGAAATTACAACAACAATTAATAAAACAAATAATAAAGTAAACATTATACAGTAAATAAACAAACAAATCACAAAATAAATAAAACCACCTAAATAAACTAGACTGGCCTTAAGAATTGTAGTCCCAGCCTCAGATGCAGTCTTGTGTCATACCCAGAGTACTGGTTTTTGGTTTTGTAGGGTATACAATCAGTGTATTGTAAGCCTTGTCAATGAAAATTAAATGTAAAATCAGCCATTATTTAAAAAAAAAAATTATAATGTTTTAAAACAATGTTTAGCTTTGGAGTCATATCTTCTTCAGTCTCCTTTGCCCAGCGGTTAGAGTGTTCGCCAATGGCCCGGGAGACCTGGGTTCAATCCCAGGTCGAGTCATACCAAAGACTTTAAAAATGGAACTTGATACCACCTTGCTTAACACTCAGCATTATAAGGTACGCTTCAAGGGTAAAGTGGAGCAATCCAGGGAATGGAGTAGCGCCCTCCCCTACACCTTGGTGTAGTAGCTATCGAAAAGGGAGCCTTCGGGTCACCCTCGACTATGGTCGCTAACTTTACTTACTTACTTATGTATAATTTATTGTTGTCTGCTTCCTTTGTTCTATATATATATATATATATTTATATTATCATTGTATATTTATTCTATTTTTTAGTAATGCCTAGTCTAGTTGGCCATTAGCCAACTGGGACTCAATAAAAGACAAAAAAAATCAGTTTTATGAATTGTTTCTTGTCGAAATCAGGTCCCAATTTTTAGGTTTTATCAGAAACAGTTAACATATAATAAAAACAATAGTTCTCTACAAATTTATAATCTTCCAGAGATACAAATATCCTTTAAGTTTTTCCATTATAACAAGATATTTTAAAATGCACAGCTTCAACCATTTATGGCTTAACAAGTATGCTAAATGTATTTTTTTCCTTTCAAATATGTTTGCTGTATGTTCGCTTCACTAAATGTATGGATGTGATAAATCTTAAGTCAAAAAGAAATGAAATTTTCTTGATTCTTGGTTCATTGTTTTTCTCAAAATAAAATATTGGCTTATTGTAAGCATGAAAGAGAGAGAGAGAGCATATCCCCCCTTTATATAAAATCTCTCACTTTTCATTTTCTATTTATTATATAAGTTGCTCTTATTCAATTCATAAAGCATATATATTGTCTGCCAATAGACATACTTTCTCAATATGATAAGTTGCTCTTATGCAGCTTATGAAGCATATATGTTGTATGCTAATTGACATACTTTCTCAAAGTGATATTAGCTTGTTTACCTTGGAAGAAAACGATCTTCTTTAACTCAGAGGTGAATATCAACCTGATAGATTGAACAGTGAAATTTTCATATAGAAAATCGACTAATAACTATGTGTCAGGATACAAAGTAAGCAATCTATACTCATATAGATTTCTGTTTGAATATGTATTTATATATTTTTTCCTTCACATACACACATATATATATATATATATATATATATATATATATATATATATATATATATATATATATATATATGCACACACATATGTGTATGTGTATGTGTGTAATTTTAAAAAAATTTGTAAGTGAATATGGATGTTGATGTGCTGAACCTTACATCAAAAATCTCAATCCTTCACTTGACAGTGAGATACAAATCATTAACTTCCTGAAGGCAGAAATAAAATCTTTGCGCAAAGAAGACAAAAGATTTCAGTACAGAAGAAATTAAATGATAACTGCCCTTCTAAGACACAAACAAGCAAACCAAAAAAAAAAAAAGAAAGAAAAAAAATCATTGATGTAAGTATATATAAAGATAACCATCCTTAACTCACACTCAGACTTTTTCTTGCTCCTTTTACAAGAAAATAAAATAAGCAGATTTTTCCAAAGTGTTAAAAGAAAAGAAATCTTTTTCATCAATATTTTTTAAAAACCTTTTATGCAAATTGTGATAAGGATTTTATTCACCATGGTTTGAGAGGTGAGGTGGGAGGACATTTATCAAGAATAATTTCATTGTTTTTTATTGGATTTTTATTTTGAATTCAATTTTTGTAAAACTTTATTTTCAATGTTCTTTGAATATTTTATGTTTATTAAAATTAATATTATTATCAATATCATTATAAAAAAAAAATAATAATAATCCATGCATAAAAATTACAATGTATATACAACATTGCCTATAAGTAAGTACACCCCTAACAGTTTTATAAAAAGTTAATTTTCTTCCAAACCCAATATACCAACATTTTATTATTTGGAATGAAATATACAATGAAAATAGATATTATAAACTTTATTAATATGATTAAAGGTTATAAATCAATTGCTTATTTATTAATAAAGTCTACTGCATTGAAACTCTGTAATCAAAAATTAAATATCAACACTTATATAAGCAAAACCAAAAATATGTACATAAATATAAAAGGTGTTACAATTGGACTGTTTTCTATTCATGTTTTTGGTAACATTGTTTCAAGGCTGTAGACTTTGGGAATTAATAGTTATTTTTCCTCTGCATGATATTGAAAATAATTATACCATTAATTTAACTGATTTAATCTAGTTTAAGTAGTATTTTATGAAGCCTGAATGTTCAGCTATAAAAGAAAAACTATTTTGCATCTTATTTCTTATTAGTTTATTTACTGCTAAATGAAGAACGAAGTGAATTTCCTTTTAGTGTTCTCATTCCATATATTTTTCTAGGGGTAGTGATATTATTATTTGTACTTAATAATTCCTATTTTTATTATTTTACTCCTTAGAAGTTTTTCACACCAGTATTAACTGGTAGTCCTTCACTGGAGTCTAAGTGGCAGCAAATATTATCTTTATTGTTATTGCCTAATAATAATGATATTAGTTTAGAAAATTCACTTTTCATTAAAAAAATTGCTAGGAGTGTACTTATTAATAAGTGATTCTCTCTCTCTCTCACACACACACAATATATATATATATATATATATATATATATATATATATATATATATATATATATATATCTAGAGAGAGAGAGAGAGCGCAAACTGCAAAATTCACATATCATTTTAAAAATAATTTTCACTTTTTAATATTGAAAACTGAAGCTTTTTGAGGGATATAATATTTCACAATTAGTTCAAAGTAATTTCCAAAAGTCAAAATAAATGTAATAAAAAAAATTCTTTAACTTATCTCATTCAAAAGTTGTTTATTTTTTTCAACAGTAAGTGACTTTTGTACCACCCTATATATATATATATATATATATATATATATATACTCATTTTTATTTTGCCCACACACATAGGATAATGGTTAGTGAAGGTATGCTAACAGAACTTCACTCATGACTTTGAGTCTCACTGGGTGGTCTATACATCTGGCTTCATGCCGTCATTAAGTTTAGTTTAGTAAATAACTATGTACATACATATGTTTTTGTATGGAACACTTTAGTTTTAGTGCACAAATATAATAATTCTCTGATAGATTTTTTTTTCAAACAATATTTACTGCATATATCTATTGATTTTATGTATAGATTGACCTTTAATGTATGGTCATAAAACTATTAATTATCAATTCAATTTATGGAATTCATTTTTGAATCAAAGAGTTACTTCCAATCTTTTCTATTATGTTCTTTTTTAATCCGACATTTACAGGATAACACTAATTTTTGGTCATTTATTATATAATAGTTGACAAACTAATATACCATTAGTAGAGAGGTTGATCATTACTGGGTACGCCCCATTTATGACCTTGTGCCATACAAAGATAAGGTAAGTAAATAAAAATGAGCAATTGAATGGTGGTATATCTAGCAGGTTTGGTGGATCATTGTGAGTGAGTTTCATCTTCACTGGGAGCCCTATATTTCTAGCCTTGTCATTTATAAAGCTAAATTTAGCAAATGATAGCATCAAATTTTTTGCCTCTAATTGATGAAATGGTTAACAAGCTAACAGACCATAAGTAAAGAGATCCTCACTGAGTGCCCTATATTTGTGGCCTTGTCATTTACTAAGTTAAGTTTAGTAGATTTAACAATTTAACAGTCATTTATTTGTACACAGATAAAGAGTTTAAAGTCTTGTAAATGATTAAACAAATTCATTTGACCCTTAGAAAGGACCTTAACAAGTACTACCTCTCCGGGTCAGAGTGGACCTGGGAGTAATGGCAATGAAAGGGAACTCCACATCCCCTGAGTTGTTGTGGAGTGGGGGTCTTACTCCTTTGTAGAGATGCAGTTGATGTATTCTACAGCTGCAGCTGATTGGGCTTTCATAGTCCTTTTACTGAAGGGTATATAGATGGTCTTGATAAGGTTTACGCTGAAATAATAAAACTGGACATCAAATAATGATTTGTTGATTGACTGATTTTAATGGTGTGTCAAGCCATCAAACCTTGAGGTTAGGATTTACACTTATTACACATTCATATTTTTTGTATAGTTTTTTTTAGAAATTTTCTTTTGCATATGGTCTTATCTAATACAACTAATTTTTAAAGAGATCTATTTGGCCAATAGATGGCACTGTAACAAGTTCTACCATTTCAGATCAGAATGGGAGTAATGTCAGTGAAGAGGTACTCCATACTCCCTTGTGCTCCAGAACTAGAGCCTCACCATCAGATGCAGTTTAGTGCCATACCCAAGACATCCCCATTTTTGCTGAGGGTCTTATGTCTTTGCAAGTGATACTGTCAGCACATTCTAAATCCCAATGTCAGGGCTACAAACAGACTGAGCTAGAGAGACAGATGGATAGATATCTTTTTAGTACAATATTTTTAAATGAATTAGTCAAAGTCCATTTCTGTGCTTTGTGAGAAAATATTTACAATTAATTTAATTAATACATTTTGTTGCTTTTTGAACACGTAGGTTGAAGACAGTGAGTAATATAATGATAATACTCTTGAGCCCTTCTACTTAAGGCATATAGATGACCTTCATACTAGTGGGTTAAGATTATGATTATGCTGGATTGATAAAAATGGATACTTACCGAAAAGAAGGCAAAGAAAATTCATATCAGGAGAAATAAAGTATTTTCCTCAGAGGATAGGGTCAGGCATAGCCTGTAGTACTTCATCAACATGAGAAGATATAAAAATCCTTGCAGTGAATAATTTCAGCTGTACCATTTTATCATTTTACAGAGAAGCAATAAATCTGATCAGCTGACTGTCAAAGACTTTGATTGCACGGAGCAGTAATATGATTGGTGACTATTACATCTCACCAATGCAGGTGTGGATTTCTCATCTAAAAACTAATTTAAGCTTATTCA
Organism: Sepioteuthis lessoniana; assembly: GCA_963585895.1. Lineage (NCBI taxonomy): Eukaryota > Metazoa > Mollusca > Cephalopoda > Myopsida > Loliginidae > Sepioteuthis > Sepioteuthis lessoniana. Next base: position 144,773,896 of record OY757905.1, on the reverse strand, counting down.
TTCATCAAAGGAAAAGATTTCGGTCAGCTGAAAGAACAAGTTTATGTTAGTTTGGGATAAGTGGAATATACCTATGTGATGAAGGAAGAATTTTATGAAAAAGTGCATGATGGGAATGTTTTGAAAAATGAAAAAAGGAAACGATTATAACTTCAAGAAATTTAAGGAAAGAAAGTGAGTTAAACATTCAAATACAACCAAATAGATAGATGAATAGATATGAACAGACGGAGAGTGAAAGAGAGACCTAAAGAGACTGAAAAAGATAGATATGAATAGAGTGTGATTGATAGAAAGATCTGAAGTGATGGAAACAGAAAGATAGATATGAATAGAGTGTGATTGATAGAAAGATCTGAAGTGATGGAAACAGAAAGATAGATATGAATAGACTAAGATGAAGAGTTTAATCAGTTGAATGATTGGTTTTATGGTATGTCAACCCTTGCTGGCTTATTTTATGTCAAAGTAAATTTAACACTTAACATACAGTCCCAAAATGTATCTTCACAATCATTTTAAACAGGTGATTCGATACATTGATAATATCCTAACAAGTCACTATGGATCAAAGTGGAGCTGAAGGTAATGGCCAAGAAAGGATGACTTACACCCTCCCAAAAGCTTCAAAACTGTAACCTCATCACCAAATCCAGGTTAATATAATCCATAAGCATGGAATTCTCTGACTCTAGCTTGCTATCCATTTATATGATCCACCACCTCTGGTAAATCTGTAGGGAATAAATAAATGAATAAAAATTTAATTTGAATTAAAAAAGAAAATTATTAAAATATGCAGAAACTCCAAGAGGCCTCTGACAAGAAAAAGGGGTGATGCATGTCTAACAAAATGGGAACTCCTGACAAAAGGAGGAAGCTCATTCTCTTTCAGCAGTGACCAGCAGAGTGACAACACCTTGCTAACTAGTGGAGGATGCCATGCATTTATCTTTGGACGATGTGTTGGCCAGCCCTTCCACTAGTTAACAGTATGCCAAAATATAAAAAATGTACTTATCGAACTACGGACTAAAACACTGGACTTGGACAAACTCCCAAAAATGACTAACACGTTGTTAAAGCTTTAAAATACCAAATGAGGACACACATATATACCAAGAAATGATTAACGTATTTTTAAACACCTTGACAGGGGGATTCAATTGTATTCAGGGAAAATTCCCTCACCCATTGAATGGTTGTTGAACCCAGGAAATAAAGGAAAAATATAAAAGAAATGTCTTTGTTTCCTCTCTGTTGCTGTCTACTTTCATATAATTCTTTTTGGGCCTTCTTGTTCAAGGAGTTACATCAACAAGGCAATGTGGGGTAAAAATAGAATAACCTCAGAATGGAGTCAGATAAAAAAAACAGTAACACAGCTTGCCCTGATCTCTGCCTGACCCCATAGATCTTATAGGTTGCAATCAATGTCTGTTCAGAGCTGATTTTTTGCCGATCAACCAACCCAGATGCATCTATATGTAGCAGTCCATAAATGTTGCCTATGATTACATCCTTATTTCTCCAACAGTGATTATAATGTCTTATTCTGTTCAAATAAGACAAACAAGACATGGACATATATTTGACCAAAATTTTGTGACTGTCTAGTTTTATAATCATTATCATATTCTCTATTTACATAAAATTTTGGAACACATGATATGGTATTTTTAGAAATGACCAAATCCTTTAATATTAACAAAAAATAAAACAAAACAAAGCAAAGAAAACAATCTTTCAGGACTGTAGTCAGCTTCTGAAGTCTTCTCTCTTCAAAGAGTTATTTTAAAATCATTATTGAAAGTGATGAGATTTAAAACAAGATTAAGGATTAAGACAGCTAAGGATAATCCTAAAAGAAGATTTCTTCCTTCTCAATAAACTTTACCCAACACTTATATAAATCAGACATTATGCATTGAAAATTTCAGGTTAAATTTCATTTAGCAACTGTGTTGAACTTTTATCTATCAGAATTCATCCATATGTATGTGATAGGTAAAAAAAAAAACATTCCAAAAGATAACTTATTCAATATTTACTTGAAAGTGAAAGGAATTTTTGGGGCATTTAATTTAATTCTTCTTCATTTAGCCAATTAAACATTTGAATATTTCAGATCAAATTTCAGTTCATAACTTTGAATTACCAAATCACTCTTATATATTGAATGAGTATGGTATCAGTGACATTTCAGGAGTTATTCTCTTAACAAAGGGAGATAATTGAATATTTTTCATGAAATATCATCAAAGAACATATATGAATTTATACTGAAATTGTTTTAAATTCGATTTTGCCATATCTTCAAAGTGGTAAAATTTAGAAATAGATTCTAGTTGTAAAGAGTAAAATATTGTTTTCTAAATCAGTTTAAGAAACTTTGAAGCAAGGGTCAAGTTACATTATAGGGGAAAAAGGTTTAAAAAACATTAACAACTTTTGGCTCAGGTGTTTTAGAGAAGATAATTTTCAAAGATTTGCTCAAAAGAACATGACAGCAACAGACATCAACCCAAAGTGTGACTTCTGCAAAGACATGATAAGTGGGAACAGTTTCTAAATTAAAAATAGACTTTTATTATTTCTGGTAATTTCTGTGAAAAGAACAGTAGTAAATTGTCTCAGAGGAGAAAACAATGCAGGTATTTTTTTCAAATTGTTCATGTTTTATCAAGGAAAAAATGCCAACATATTGTCAATGTGAGAAGTTTATATCTGAAACTTACATTTCTCATAAGTATGTATATACCAGCAATTATTTCAACATGTCTAATGACTTTGGTCAATGTTTTTCAGTTATTTTATACTAATATTCTTTTAATTAAAAAATGAAAAAAATCTTCTCCAGCAGTCCTACACCCAAGCTTGTCTCTTGTCATGCGTTACCAAGACTCAAAATGCTTTCTGCCTCCGGTGCATTCAGGCAGAACTTATATAATCCCGCCAAAATGCCACATTCGGGTCAATTGCACAATGTGGTAATTTACATGCGCACTGACGTCAAACACAATTCACGATCGTGAGGATTTGAGTTCGATCTTCCCAATCGCCCGTTTCTCTCTCCCTGATCTCATTTTACACGCCAGACATATTCGTGCATGCTTTGAGTTGCTGTGCGCTTGCTACATAACTTTGATCTTTTGCTTTGCGAATTATTCCATTCAGAAAACTTATATGGCATTTTTCTACCAAGAACAATTAACAATTTCTCCAGTCCTCATGACAAACATAAACTCTATTTAGAAGAGTTCACCTAAGAACTGACAACATGAAACTCTGAAATGTGAGTTTTTATTTTATTATTTAACCTATTTTATGCTTGAAAAAAAAAAAAAAAAGCATCTCATCAACCAAAAATGACATCAACACATGACTAGCAAAAGCATGGACAGATATCAATAGGCTATTGGTCATATGAAAGTCAAACTTGTCCAATAAAATAATGTGCAGTTTTTTCCAAGCAGCAGTTGTATCAGTACTGCTATATGGATGCACTACTTGGACGCTAACTAAGTGTATTGAGAAAAGGCTTGACGGCAATTACACAAGAATGCTGCGAGCTGTATTGAAGAAGTTATAGAGGCAACACCCCACAAAACAGCAGCTGTATGGCCACTAACCACCTATTACGAAAACCATCCAAGTAAGACAAGCCAGACATGCGGGCCACTGCTGGAGAAGTAAGAGCAAACTCATAAGCAATGTGCTCCTGTGAACCCCCTCACATGGACAAGCAAAGGTTGGATGACCAACAAGAACCTATCTGTGCCAATACAGGATGTAGCATAGAGAACCTACTGTGAGTGATGGACAATAGAGACAGGAGGTGAGAGAGGGTCAGGGAAATCCATGCTAGCAGCACGAATTGATGAGGATATATATATGCTGAATCCAAAATATTGAGCATTATCACTGTAGATAATGCACTCTTTAAGCACTATATATATACATATATATATATATATATATATAAAGCAGATAAAAAAGGGTATTTGGAACTCATGTAATAACAAATCATTTAAATATGAAACTTTTTAATTCTTTATTGGTAATTTTTACTGTATAATTTAATAACTTTATAATCAATTATTAAATAAATTTTATAAAAATAAACAAAGCAGTTACGAACAATAGAAACATACTTACATATTTTAGCAAATACTATATATATATCTATATGTATATATTTACTCACACATCTATAAATGTGTATTTTTACACACTTAGATATATGGATCTCTTTTTATAATTAAATGTTTAAATAAAATAAAAAAACAAATATTTTTCTTGCAAAATACAAGGGCATTATGGATGTATCAGCTGGTAAAGTAAATATATATATTGAATGTCTTTTGTACGTATATTCCAATGAAGTTTATTGGCTAAGTCTTTTATTGTGATTTATGAAACCAACAAAAGAAATAAAGAGGCCCTTATTCTCTCTTATTCACCTGTCTAGTTTGACTTTCAGCCCAAAGTTTTTTATTTCAATGGAAAACATTTCTAATATTGCATTAAACATGTTGTCAAGCTGAGATGAAATACTGCATACCTTAAATAGAAAATTAGTTTACTTTAGAGAAAGAAGATAGCTTTAACCCAGATGAACTCGATCAAATCTGAATTAATGAACTGTGGATGGATATTTGAGCTCAGTAAATTCTAAGTTAAATATATGCCCCAAATGATGACAAGTTTTACCTATTCTGTTTAAAGGAAAAGCAAGAAAATATAAACAATTTCTGACCCAGGAGTGGACTGAACAGTTGGGCAATCAGCTAGTGCCCGAGGACTCAAATTACCTTTAGACCCAAATTGCAAAGCCTAATATTTTTTGAGCAGACTCAAATGAATCAAAGTTTTATAAGACCAAATATCTTAATATGATGAATTCCTATATGAATTCAATAAGATTCACACAAATGTATTAAAATACGTTTAATATCCTGTCATCATGACTTTGAATATGCTGTGTCCTCTGCAGAGGAGTAAGATCCCTCCTCACAAAATAAAAGAGTGTCCTAGCTATGACACTAAACTACATCTGGTGGTAAGATTCCAGTTCTCAAGATCTAGGAAGTGTGGAATTTTATGTTGAACATTATTTCTACAAATATTTTATATATGCAAGAGAGCTGTGAACTGTTAATTAGGACCCTTAATACCTTCCAAAATAGAAAGCTCAATATTGTTATGGACTGATGTTACAACAGGAACTAGATAGAGTTGTCTCAATATTTTCAAAAGTTTTTCCTTCACTCTAAAACTTCTGCTTGTTTAAAAAAAAACATTACTATCTTTTAAAGTTAATATCTCTGCTTTAATATATATTAAAAAATATCTGATTTTTAAATGAGGATACAAAATAATTTCCTATGTATTAGTTTTATTCCTACCTATTTAAAATTCTGTTTACCTATTGCAGGAATTGGCAACTTTTTTTGAGAAGCAGGCTGCATGAGACATCATCATCAGGAGTATTTCACTGCCAAAAAAATACAAAGTAATTTTATGTTGGAGCATTAAGAGTTATTCCTCTGTTGTTCTTAGTGATTCTGAGGTCACCTTTCTTGGGGAAAGAGACGATGCAGCTGTTCATCCATTTTTCTATTGCTATACTAAAAAAATACAAGGTCATTTTATGTTGGAGATACTTTCACCAGATGTATAAGCATTTGTCATAGAAATGGAGGAAAAAAAAAACTGAAGGAGCCATTCAAAAAGCACCACAGGTTGCATGTGACCAGATGGCTGCAGTTTGCCATGAGGGATTGATTGTCTATTCGTGTAGGTCTATCTGATTGATATGTTAATGGTACTCTGTAACATTACAGATAATACAGATTCTAAAATACAATTCATGTGATTTAATTAAGATGGTGCCATTTTCTCATAAAATGGCAAGCCTCTGAATTTTGACCAGTTCATATACCTCAGGAGCAATATCTCATCTACTGAAAGTGATATCAACATATGCATAGTTAAGTCATGGACTGCTGTTGAGAGATTATCAATCACATGGAAATCTAATTTTTAATCAGATAAAATGGGAAATCTTCCAAGCAATAGCTGTGTCAGTACTACCATATGATAGCACTACTTGAACTCAAATAAAATGCCTGGTAAAAAAAAAACTAATTGAAAACTTTACAAAAATTCTGCATGCCATTTTGAATAAATCTAGGAAGGACACACTACAAAATGGCAGAAGTATGACCACTTACTTCCAATCTTGCAAAGTATGCGGGGCATTCAATAAGTTTCCAGACTTTTTTGTACAGGCATTTAAAATTGCTGTAGACTCTTGAAAATTCACTATGTTATTGCTATACATCTTATGAGATTCCTGACCAATTTTTATGATTTTAGATTTAAATGAACAGCTACAGCAGCAATTGGAATATACCCTACTAAAGCCTGATTGTTACAGCTGGTGAATTTCAAAAATGCAATCTGGACATGAGGACACTTTAGAAGAATGATATACAATAAAATTGTGTTTTAAACTTGGAAAAAATGCCACAGAAACGTATGGAATGCTTCATGCTGCTTTTGGACCATCTGGCATGAATCGAACATCAGTTTTTGAGTGGCATAAGAGATTCAAGGAAGGCGGGGAGTCTGTGAGGGATGATAAGAGGTCTGCAAGAAGTAAGGAAGTCAATACACCAGAGCTGATTGGCTAAAGGGTTAGGCTTAGGGTGATTATGTTGAAGTTTTAAGGAAGTTCAGGAAGAGATTCCTAGGGAAGAGGCCAGCACTCTTCAAATTGGGTCAGTGGCATTTCCACCAGGACAATGCACCAGTCGACAACTCCATCCTTGTCACAGACTATTTGAGCAAGATAGGCATCAAGACAGTTCCTTACCCTCCCAATATTCCAGACCTTGCTCCCTGTGACTTTTGGTTATTCCCTAAGCTCACAGGCTATCGTTATGAGACAATTGAGGAGATGAAAGAAGCTGTGATGAAGGTCATTGACATGTTCACACAAGAGGACTTCAATGGGGCCTTCTAGAAGTTGTTGGAACAGTACAACAAGTGCATTGCAGCTGGAGGAGATTACTTCGAAGGGGACTAGAGTTTCATGTGTGTACTATCAATAAAAGTGCCCATACGAAAAAAGTCTGGAACTTATTTAATGATCCTCATATCTATGAAAGGTAAGCAAGATAAGCTGGGTAGTGCTGAAGAAGTAAGGACTTAATCATAAGCAAAATTCTCCTATAGACTCCGACCAGTGTTGGGTGGCCAGCAAAAATTTATATTCATCAGCGCTGGGTTTGTTTGTTTGGGTTTTATAGCATATCAACTTTTGTAGGTTATTTAATGCCAAATCCATTTTTATACGATTAAATAGTTCTATTTCAAACAATTCAGTTTAGCATAAGTACACAGTTTAGTTCTATTTGATCCAAGGATAGGAGCCTATCAGGTGCTACCACTCTGGGCCAGAGTGGACTTGGGAGCAATGGCAATGAAGAGTTACACCACATTCCCCAAAGCAACAGCAATACTGGAATCTCACCATCAGATTATTTAGTGTCATCACCAACCAGCTGGCTGGGCCATATATATATATATATATATATATATGTATGCATGTATGTATTCATACATGCTATTCATATCCATAAATATATATATATGAGGGCCATTAAAAAATAATGCAAATTTTGCCTTAGGAGTTGGCAATAGAAAATAGTTTACAGGTGCACTTTTTTCAAGGAAATCAATAGTGAAGCATTCTTTCATGTCTTAAAAGGGTGTCAAGCATGACCTTCTTTACTGACCACTGTGCTCAGAACTTTTTCTTTATGGGTGGTCAGAATGTTTCCACTCAATGGTTGTTGTGGCAAAACCATGTATGAATATTATCTGACTAAAACATACTTCTCCATCCACATCTGCTTCTGGAAATTTCACATGATTTGCACTTCCCAGTCACCAAATCTTAGATGACAGACCTCTATACAAGCCTGGAGCACTGTTTGATTTCTAACCATTTTGAATAGTCTCAAAACATATATTTTTGTGAGATTAGAATAATTTTTGCTCTAACCCAATTCCAAATATTTGGAATTTACATTTACCAGAAAAAATTTTTAAACAAATAAATTAAAAATATGATTTTTATAAAAAATATTCCCTATATTTATGAAGTGACCTTCATATTTACGGTAAAATTACTTTAAAACTGAATTCAAAAGTGAGTTTAAAACCAAATTTAAAAAGGAATTTTAAAACACAAGCATGAACATTTCTTCTGCTTTCTTTTTTAATCATCAGGTGATATATCAAGAAATCTTAGAACTAGCAATAGTGATATGCATGTTGGTGCTTTAAAATTTCTTTTTAATGTCACGTTTAAATTTGGTTTTGTAACTTGTTTTTAAAGAAATTTTACTATATGAAGAGCTCTATCTTTGATATTGAACATTGCCACAAAAAGTACAGCAGACCAATGTAAATCTTCTCAATAACTTTTTAATATTATATATATATATATATATATATATATGAATTTAGTCATCTTTTGTAATTTTGAATGAATAACATTCTTCGCTATAAAAATTCAAATTCATATCATAGTAAAATGATTGATTTTAATGGCATTTCAACTCATCTGGGGGTATTGTATACCTAGAGGTTAATGGAACCACGTACATTGCATATTCATAATTAAATTTTTGCACACACTTACACGATACCAAGTATTCCTATCTAATACAAATAATTTGCACAGAGTTGTATGGTTTCAAATATTCTTATCTAATACTAATTTATACATAATGATATGGTTTCAAGTACTTCTTTTGATCAATTAATAATCATTTGTTTGCACATATTGATATGGTTTTGAGTAACTAATAATGATAATTCTGAGTAACTAATCAAAGCTTCAAATAACTATTCTTAAATAAACAATTTACAGTTACCGGGCATCCTAGTATTCTAATCTTATAATTTCAAATGGAGCTATATGAGCCATTGATAAGATCCTAACAGATACTAACACCCTGGATCAGAGTGGGCCTGGGAGTAATGGCAATGAAGAGACACTTCATACTCTTCAGATCTCCAGAACTGGAGCTTCACTATTAGATGCAGCTTAGTGCCATATCCAGGAGAGCCTTTCCTTTTACCAGGTGTGTATCTTACACTTTGTTTGTACTACTTTGTTTTGAATGTTCTTTTGTCCGCAACATTTTACTTCTTTCGCTTTTCAATAATAAACCAACATAAATTGTGGAACCAAAATATTTACCAAACAGTACCACCACAAATGCCGAAGCCATCCTTGTAGAAAAGCAATAGTGGTACTATTTAACCCATAGCAGAGAGGATAAGGGGGTTCATGCCTTTTCTAAGGGTATTAGTCTGAAAGTGAATGTAATAGTAAGATGGTAGTTTGAACTCATTGACTTTGATGTCACTGTCCAACATGTAAGCCACTACACATGGGGACTCCTCCCAATTGATGAAAAGAGGAAAATACTTTTTACCATGAAGTATACTATTAGCTTTAATTTTTCATACTCTTGAAATCACAAGTGTTTTCAGGTGCAAATCCCCCACACTAACAAGTCAACAGCTTGAATATTCTGAATTAGACTCTTTTCAAATGACCAACCATATATTTGTTCCTAAAATATTTGAAGTGTTTTATTACACCTTCCCATTTTATTAATTTTTTTTTAGCTTAGTGCTTTTTATTATAGAGTTATAATTTTTCAAAGCTCTTATTCACTTGCTTCATCAACCCAACGATTGGAATCATTGAGTTTGCAATCAACAATTCTTTGATTTTAGTCTCTCATCGAGTGGGAGGATCTCTGATGTAAATTTCATTTTGTAAAGCAATACACTGTCAGCGTTTGAGCTTCTGTAAACGTGGGGGGTTTCTTGACAAGTACAGGTGTTAACACTTAGATATCAAATATACTAGATTTGAATCGGGACCTCTGCAAGCTAAAACATCAAGATGGCTTGTTCTGCAATCTTTTATGTAAGGTAATCGCCAGTTCATACTTAAGGGTTTGATGTTTGTACCTGGCTGGCCTCAGTCTGCTGAAAGTTAATTCCCCTCGTCTCAGCATCATCTCGTCTTTTCTTTCAAAAATTATCCTTTTTTCCCCTCTCCTGGTCCTCTGGGTGGTATAAGTAACATTCAGCATATTTTGGACCCTGCTGTTAGTACATGGTCATTCCGTACATATTTTGGCTTCTCTATCTTTTACACAACAAGTCAGCTTGATTTTAGAAGAGAAACATGAAAGCTGTGGTGGGTTGGGAGTGGGGGCTATTAGATGTCATTAACACTGGAACTTTAGAAGTCTGACAACAGGTTCAAGGCAACGTCTGCTTGAGGAAAACTATGGACGCAGCTTCAGTTCCCAACTGGGACATTTATTTGTGATTTAATGTTATAAAAATGACGAAGCAGGCAACAGCCAAAATATATTGCTCTGGGTATTATGTAATTAGTGGTTAGCCTGTGCAACCCTTAACATCATAAATATCTAAAGCTTACTGTGCACTGGTCTATCACAGTCCTTGTTAACTCACGTGACACTATTGATATATGCAGGATCTTTAAATAATATAAACGATAATATCATCTTTGTCTTTCTTTCAAAGTATTACCACTTTGTATATAAAGATTAAAGTCAATTTTTTTTTTTGCTTTTTATGAAGATTCAATTCAAGATTTCAAATTTTTATTTACTTTTGCTTTTTTTAATTTTTTTTTTATTGTAGTTTGGGAAAAGAAAAAACAATTTTAAAAATTGTTTAACTACCAAATTTAATATTGATAATTTACACGCAACTGTATGGTTTCAAGTATTCTTATCTAATGTTAATAATTATATGATTTCAAGTAATTATTTCTATTTGATAATTGTCATTTGTTTGCACACAGTTATATGGTGTCATATAAGTAATAACAATAATCCTTTGTAAGCAATTAAACGTTCAAGTAATAATTCTTAATACAAATAATTTACAGCTATGATATATTCACATACAAGGGAGTGCAGAAAAGTTCTCTGTTCAACTAAGAAGGGAATGACTTTGAAAATAAAATTCATTGGGTATTTTATGAAAGGTTTAAAGAAATTTGAGAAACAATGTTGGATGTGTATCTGTCAGGATTTGAGATCATTTTATTAATGGTTAAGCTAAGAACATTTCAGCACCCCTTTGTACATAAAATAATTAAATGCTTTTGGCCCTACAATTGCTTTTGATTATTGCAATGGTTTTCTTGAAGAAATTCATTATGTATACAATATATTACTTACTGTTTAAATTTCCAAGGTTTCATTATTTTTGATTTTGCTATTAATAATTAAATGGATGTTTGTTGCCGCCAACTACAAAAAACTGAATAGTTGAGAAAATAAAATTAAAACTAGTGTTTGATATATAAAGTGAATAAACTGAAATGACTCCAATAAAATCAGGTTTGGTTTCTTTGTTTAATGGCATATCAACCTTTGTAGGTTATTTTATGCCAAATCTATTCTCCTAGAAGAACAGTAGTGGTACTATTTAACCCATAGCTGGGAGGATAAGGGGGTTCATACCTTTCCCAAGGGTATTTGCCCGAAAGTGAACATAATAGTGCGACTGGAGTACGAACTCATGTACTATGATTCTGCAGTCCATCGCTTTAACCATTACACCATGAGGACACCCCCAATAAAATCAGGGAAAATTTGCTAATTTTCTTTGCCACTAACAATTTAATCTTTTATTATTTCGCTGGAGAAACAATACCTACTCTGAGCAAAAAGCCTATTAAGAGCTTGGGCAAGACTTTCAACAGTAGTCTGAAGGATACAGGTGCAAAACAGAAGACTATAAAAGATCTTGAAGAGTGGCTAACGAAGATCAACAAATCTGGATTGCCTGGTCGATTTAAGGCATGGTTATTCCAGCATGTAGTTTTGCCTCAGATATTGTGGCCATTGCTCGTCTATGATATTCCGATTACCACTGTGGAATCGTTAGAAAGAGCAATTAGTAATCGGTTGAGAAGGTGGCTGGGCTTGCCGAGATGCTTAAGTGGTGTGGCTCTCTACGGGAACAGCAACGCGTTGCACCTCCCCTGCAGCAGTCTTGTGGAAGAATTCAAAATCACGAAGACAAGGGACCTGCTGCAGTATACAGAGTCTGAAGATCCAAAGGTGGCAGCAACAGGAATTCAGATAAGATCTGGCAGAAAGTGGAGTGCGAAGAGAGAGTTGCAAGTGGCAGAGGAGAGGCTTAGGCATAAAGCTATCTTAGGGTCGATAGCTAAAGGTAGAGTGGGATTGGGGTTTTTCCCCTCGACGCATACCAACTGTGCCAAAGGCAAAGGAAGATACTAACTCATCCAAGAAGAAGTCCATGAGGGTGTAGAAGAAGTGCGTTACTGTAAAATGGTCGGTCTGAGTCAGCAAGGAGCCTGGACAAGGTGGAAGGATGTAGAGAAAAAAAGGATTACATGGTCAAATTGCTGGCGGCCGGATTTTAGCGAGATTCGACTTCTCATTAAATCAGTGTATGATGTGTTATCGAGCCCAACAAACCTGCACATATGGGGGAAGAGAGAGAAATTGAAGCAGATCAACTTCGTAAAAGCAGGAGAGAAGATACAGAGAAAGAGGAGAGAGAAAACGAACCTGTTATCTTCTGCAGACGATTGGCAGTTGATAGTGGATCTGGAAACTCAGTTGAAGTTCCCTATACACATAGCTGTAACATCGCTAAGACTGGACCTGATATTGCACTCTGATAACACAAAGCAGTGCATTATTTGGGAACTGACTGTGTCATGGGAGGAATATATTACTCTCGCTGAGAGGAAGAGGTCCAAATACCAAGAACTGGTTGAACAATGTCAACAAAAGTCATGGAAGATACATTATGACCCTGTAGAAGTTGGTTGTAGGGGCTTTGCTGGACAGTCTTTGGGCAGAGCCCTAGCAAAAATTGGTATAGTCAGGGCAGCTAGAGTGAGGGCGCTGAAGGACATTACCAACACAGTTCTGAAGGCGTCAAAGTGGATTTGGCTTAAGAGATCAGAGCCATGGAAGAAATAAAGAGGACGATGGAGGAGCCTAAGAATTAAGACTAGGAGACATATTACACATTATTAGAGTATATTGAGTTAATATTAAGTTAGGGTAGTCGGAATGTTAGGGGGAGGGGTTGAGAATCATTGGCGTTTGCAACGGGAGGATGGATATTTAATTATCCGTTGTTTTTTCTGTCCTCATATACTGGTTACAGTCCGCTACTAATTTAAGGTTTTAATAAGTTTATTTGCCAGCGCCCACTAGTAGTTTTAGTTAATTGATTGAAACCTAATTGCAAATAGTTCATGGGACGAAGGGGGGCGGCTGGAGATATATTTGTAATAGTAATAAGGTAGAATGTAAGGAGTTGAATAGAGTAGCATTTTTTTTTCTTTTTTAGAAATATGCAGTAGATTGGGAATATGAGCATAGATTATTGACAAACGGGGAGGGAGATCTAGGCAAATAAGTATGAGTTAATCGGTAGCAAATGATTTCATGAGCCAAATGAATGGGAGTTTTTCCTTTTTTTTGGCTTCGAATAAGGGTATAAGGTAAGAGTTAAAGACTAACTGAATAGTTAGAGTAGGGGCTTATTTCATGTTAGTTTGGAAGTATTAGTATAGGATAGATTGGGGGGGGTGATATGAGTAAGTCTTGTTAAGTGTAAATCATGGACGTGGACGAGTATTAAAAATACCATCTTTCCTCGGTACCAAATCCGGAAGTAGTCAGCCGAAACCGGATGAGGTAAAGATGGTATTATATATAGTAGAGGAGTGTGGAATGCCCTGTTTTTCATTGGCTGTTACTGAATGACAGATGTCTATAAGAACGGTCGAAGTCCGGCCTTATTATTCTTTGGTAGAAGCACGAGCGTAGCACGTCACGATCAAGGAGGCGGCTTGGCTCTTCCAGAGTCATGTCGGGATTTGTGTCGGAGCCGATATGAAGCATAAAACCCGAAATTGGTGATGAAGACAGTGCATCACCGAAGACCTACCTTGATGCATCTAGGATGTATGATTGAAAATTCCTAATATTCCTCAAACAAATGCCCAAAGGAAGAATGTCAGCATAATTAGGCTATATTTGGTAGCACCCTCTGTGATACTGGAACTTAGAGGAAGTGGGGATTAATCGATTGAAAGTAAGCTGACTCCCTGAAAATGGTAAGAGTTGTACTTTTAAGAGAATCTTAAATGATCAAATATTATTTAAGCAAAGAATAAACATTTGGAAAGTCAAAAAAAGACAATCAGGCTTCGGTAGAGGCTATCTAGCTATTCATGAAAATTATCAGAAAGGAAGCAGATATTGTTTGCATTAAGAATGTTGGGTGGTCAACATGATAAGAAAAATTTGTTTGTTTGATAATTTGGGAAATTTTCCTTCACCTACACATTTTGAAAATCAGATTTGTTATAAAAAGACAGTTGGGCCTGGCCAGGAATGAGGGCCAGGTTGAATATAGAGAAAGTGGGAAAAAGAAAGTAGCTCTAAAAACCTGCTGATATCAGGTATAGATAAAAGATACAAATGAAGGTGGGCTAGATGGATCCAGTCCTCTGACCACCAAAAAAAAAAGGGTTAGAAAATTCCTCAAATTTAGAAAAGATATTTCAAAGAACATGAGATAATGAGAAATTGACATTAAAGATGAGTAAGTAATGTCCCCAGACAACACCCAGGTCAGTTGGACACCAAACTCAGTATAAACTGGAGTTTTTGACAAGACAGAACAGAGCCCAGAAGGAAGTCAGAGTCGAGAGAGCAGTTAACTAAGTTAGCCTACCATCATTCCTGAACCGAAACCTTGTGCCAGACTTTGAATAGTATAGACTTAACTTCCTACTAGATTGTTTACAGTTGTGTTGCATATTTAGAGCCACTCTGAATGGGAAGGGTCAAAACCCTGCTGTATATAACAAATAATATAAACAAAAAGAGTTAGGTTTGGTTTGTTGGGTTTTATGGCATATCAACCTTTGTAGGTTATTTAACATCAAATCCATTTTTATGTAAATAATCAGTTCTATTTAAAACAATTCAGTTTAGCATGAGTTCACAGTTTAATTGTCAAAAACATTTCTATTTCAAACTATTCAGTTTATTCAAGCAGTTATATATAACCATTCAGTTTAGTGTAAGTACAGTTTCAATGTCAAAAACAGTTCAATTTCAAATAATTCAGCTTAGCATAAGCACACAGTTTAAATGTAAGTATAGTTTAATTGTGAAAAACATTTCTATTTCTAGCTATTCAGTTTAGTCAAGCAGTTCTAATTCAGCTAATTAAGTTTAGTATGAATACAGATTTTGTTTACGTACAGTTAAATGTCAAAACAGTTCTATGTTAAACAAATTTCTATTTCAAGCTATTCAGTTTAATGAAACAATTCAGTTTAGCATAAGTATACCGTTAGTTCTATTTAACCCATAGATAGGTCCATATCAGGTGCCACTACGCCGGACCAGAGTGGAGCAATGGCAATAAAGGGGTACTCTGCATTCCCCAAAGCTCCAGCATCACTGGAACCTTACCATCAGATTGTTTAGTGTCATATCCAGGACACTCGTTGGGGGGGGTCTTACTCCTT
This sequence comes from Sepioteuthis lessoniana, assembly GCA_963585895.1. Lineage (NCBI taxonomy): Eukaryota > Metazoa > Mollusca > Cephalopoda > Myopsida > Loliginidae > Sepioteuthis > Sepioteuthis lessoniana. Next base: position 144,758,217 of record OY757905.1, on the reverse strand, counting down.
TGCAAAGGTGCAGTCAGTGTATTCTACAGCCCCAGCTGACTGGGTAATATAAACAAAAAGAGTTGTTACATTTCTAACCTGTGTTGATATTATTGTTTGTTTTTTTCATGGACTACATTATTTTGACATCAGCCCTTGAGTGGCTTATAATTCAACTATGTGTTTGTATGTGTCAGGGATTCTGCTTTGAAAAGTCTATTTTATGTTGAATTCTACGTGCAGCAGAGAGGTAAGATAAATATACCTTTAGCCTATTTTTTGTGGTTAGAGGTTTCCAATAACAATGACGTTTGAATAACCCTTGCTTGGAAAGAGCAGATAATCATATATATGGTCATAACATCACACGTTTTCAAGTCATATATTAATGGTATGTATTCCTAAAAAGCAAGGTATGCCTTGCTTACCCAGAAAAGTTATTCCGTAGAAAATTAAAAATATCTTTATTATGTTTGACATATTATTTATTTCCCTTGTATCATGTGGAGAATCCCAATGGCAAAGTGGATGACATGCTGAACGGCAATATCACAGTAAGCAAGTTCAAACTAGAGTTTCATTATTACATTCCCTAGACAAAGGTATGAACCCCTTTATCTCCAAAACAATGAGATAAATAGTATGTTTTCTAACATGAACAGCTTTGGTATTAAATAACCCATGAAGGTTGATAAACAAAGAAACCAAAACCCTAGTATCATACAAAACTTTAGGGAGTCTTTGCGAATTGATATCTATCATAATGAACAGTTGAAATTTCTAAGTAGACCTTTAGCTTTGAAAATCTGTGTCTCTGATATTCAAAATTCAATTTGCTGTAATCTCTTTCCATGATCAAAGGATATGACTCTTTCTAACGAAATATGGAATAGATTTAGTTGAAGACAACACTCAGGAATATGCAGAGCATTCAGAATCACTAGCAGCTGCAACTTATGTTTAAACCTGAGAAGAAGCTTAGAAGCAACTAACTGCTAAACACTAAGAGTCTTTTGATATTTTTTGCTCCTATATATATATATATATATATATATATATATATATATTTCTATTTAGTTGAATTTATTACTTATAATCATAGTTCATGAAAGATGACATTAAAATAAATGATTTAATAATGCAAACAGAAATTAATATAACTCAATAGTATAAACTTCACCAATTTGTTAAATTTTTATGTGGTGCATTCAATAAGTTTCCAGACTTTTTTGTACAGGCATTTAAAATTGTCGTAGACTCTTGAAAATTCACTATGTTATTGCTATACATCTTATGAGATTCCTGACCAATTTTTATGATTTCAGATTCAAATGAACACCTACAGCAGCAATTGGAATACACCCTACTAAAGCCTGATTGTCACAGCTGGTTAATTTAAAAAATGCAATCTGGACGTGAGGAAGAACGATATGCAATAAAATTGTGTTTTAAACTTGGAAAAATACCACAGAAACGTATGGAATACTTCAGACTACTTTTCAACCATCTTGCATGAATGGAGCATGAGTTTTTGAGTGGCATAAGAGATTCAAGGAAGGCGGGGAGTCTGTGAGGGATGATGAGAGGTCTGCAAGAAGTAAGGAAGTCAATACACCAGAGTTGATTGGCTAAAGGGTTAGGCTTAGGGTTATTATGTTGAGGTTTTAAGGGAGTTCAGAGGCCAGTACTCTTCAAATCGGGTCAGTGGCATTTCCACGAAGACAATGCACCAGTCCACAACTCCATCCTTATCACAGACTATTTGAGCAAGATGGGCATCAAGACAGTTCCTCAGCCTCCCTATAGTCCAGACCTTGCTTCCTGTGACTTTTGGTTATTCTCTTAGCTCAAGGAAAAACTTAGAGACTATTGTTATGAGACAATTGAGGAGATGAAAGAGGTCATTGACACGTTCACACAAGAGGACTTCCATGGGGCCTTCCAGAAGTTGTTGGAACGGTACAACCAGAGGAGATTACTTTGAAGGGGACTAGAGTTTCATGTGTGTACTATCAATAAAAGTGCCCATATGAAAAAAGTCTGGAAACTTATTTAATGATCCTCGTATATTGAAAATTATGTACAGAGCTTTATATTTGTAAAGAAAAACACTCAAAAAATCCAGTTGATATGTATGTATTTATCTAATCCCTCTAACATAGGCAGAATGTGACACAAAGTCAATTTCTATGCCTAGTACTGTTTTTTCCTTCTCTTAGATAGGTTGCCTAACCAAGGATAAAGAATCTGGTCTGTCCTGTTATGTAGCCATAGATGAGTGGTATACAGATGGATTCATGCCTCTCCCCACCCAGGGCATTAGCAAACCACCTCTTTCAGGATTTGAACTTGGATTCCAAATTCCATTTCTTATGACTATAACCATTATGCTAAGAAGCATTTCAAAGTTCCTGCATTTTAATTTATTTTTTAATTATCTTTAATTCCATCTGCAAGATCATAACTGTTATTTATTTAACCTAGCATATTTTTCAGGACGCACCACTTATCTCAGCTATATCATGAGAAATGTGCTCAATTCAATAAATATGCAAGGCTTTTTAGGTCTTGAATTACAACCACCAACAAAAAAAAAAATTATCAAAATTATCCGAATGCTGGTCGCTTTCAAGTACAATTCTACCTAAATTACCCAGCAGACTTTATATCTGCCTTGCCTAGGAAATCATCTAGTAGTAACTGTCAGGCAAAGGGGGAGAGAAAATTATAAAAAATAAAGGAAATAAAAAAAGAGGAAAAGGAAGCTAACTTTGCTATCTGAAAGTGTGTCTATATTTCTTAAAAATAAAAACAACCACTTCCCACAAAGTAATTTATTTCAAGAGAAATAAACTTTACAAAATCTGATGTAATCTAATTCAGTAACTTTACAAGTTCAAACTGGGCCAACCAAAAAATAGTTGTTTTAGGAAAGGTTAAGGTGCAGTTGTTCACAGTAACTAGATGATTTTAAAATATTTCACTTGAGTGGCAAAAACCTCCATGATCAGGCAAGTAGGTCTTAAACTGTAGATCTGAAGCCATGCTCCAAACCTGAGAGGCAAATTTGGTGAGTAATACCTGGAGAGTATCAGGCAAAATCAGCATCTCACAGTCCAATGAGGTTCATCACCTTCATAAACTTAGTAAAAGCATCACAAGATGCTGAATTGTTCCTCATGTTACAAAAATATTGCAAAACTTTTGATTCACTCGTATTTTTGGGTTATATTGATTTCTCCAATGGAAACGGTTATTTTGATGTTCTAGTTATTTTACTTTTTAAAAGTCTTTAAAGAATTTTTTAATGACTTTTCCATAATCAGAATTAACTGTGTATTTGGTTTGTTTGTATGTCTGTGCGATAGGAGCATGACATGAAAGCTCAAAGCAGCAGAATATATCTAACTAAAGTAAATATTTAAAACTACAAAATGTATTGAATTGGGAAAATCTAACAAAAAGAATCTACAATATAAAAAGAAAAAAATTGAATTTGATTCACGACAGTATAACGTGTTAGTTATGAAGAAAAGTTATCCCCCTTGAGAAAATGAGCTACTTCCATTTTTGGAAGATTCATTACTTTCACTCGGGGTTACTTCAGTGTAGGTAAAAATTAATGAATATCTTTGCTATATTCAACAACTTTCTTCTTTTTGTTGTTTTTTTTTTTTTTGATAAATGGTTAATTTTTATTGTTCAGCAAATACAGATGCCCACAAATGGAAACAAAAGTAAAATTTATTGACCAAACCCCTTAACAATGAGCGAGACATGACACAAAGTCCATTTTTAACAGAGTTTAAGAGGTTTGGAATCAGAGTTTATCCTATCTGCTAGACTATTTGCCCATAGCTACATGAAGAATGGTTGGATACATAACTTCCCAAGATGATCAGTACTATGTGAAATGCAATCAGCTTTGTCCACCATCTAAACATGGGTCACTGTGTCCATTTCCTAGAACTATGAAAAATGCAATAAGCTTTGTCCAGGTTCTGACCATGGATCACCGTGTCCATTTACTACAACTATGTGAAATGCAATCAGCCTTGTCCAGATTTGGTACACAGGTCAGTGTATCCACTGCCTACAACTATGTGAAATCCAATCAGCCTTGTCCAGATTTTGAACATGGGTCACTGTGTCCATTTCCTATAACCATATGAAATGTAATAAATATTTTCCAAGTTCTGAACGTGTGTCACTGTCTTTATTTCCTATTACTTTGACAAATGCAATCAACCTTGTTCCGATTCTAACCGCGGGTCACTGTGTTTATTTTCTAAAATTATGTGAAATGCAATATCTTATCCTGGTACTTGACATGGGTCACTGTGTTCATTTTCAAAAACTATGAGAAATGCAGTCAGCCTTGTCCAGGTTCTGAACATGGGTCAGTGTGTCCATTTCCAGCATCTATATGAAATGCAATTAGCTTTGTCCAGTTTCTGAACATGGGTCAGAGTTTTCAATTTTAACAAGTATGTGAAATGCAATAAACCTTGTCAAGGTTCTGAACATAGGTCAGTGTGTCAATTTCATACAACTATGTGAAATGCAATTAGCCTTGTTCAGGTTCTGACCATGGGTCAGTGTGGTCATTTCCAATAAGTATGTGAAATGAAATCTGCCTTGTCCAGGTTCTGAACATGAATCACTGTGTCCATTTCCTACAAGTATGAGGAATGCAATCAGCCTTGTCCAGGTTCTGAACATTGGTCACTGTGTCCATTTCCTATAACTATATGAAATGTAATAAATATTGCCCAAGTTCTGAACATAGGTCATTGTCTTTATTTCTTATAACTTTGACAAGTGCAATCAGCCTTGTTACGATTCCAACCGCAGGTCACTGTGTCTATTTTCTAAAATTATGTGAAATGCAATATCTTTTCCAGGTACTGAACATGGGTCACTGTGTTCATGTCCAACAACTATGTGCAATGAAGATCAGCCTTGTCCAGGTTATGAACATGGGTTACTTTGTCCATTTCCTACAACTATGTGAAATTCATCCAACCTTGTAAAGGTTTTGAAATTGAGTCACTGTGTCCATTTCTGAAAACTATTTGAAATGCAATCAGCCTTTTCCAGGTTCTGATTATGGGTCACAGTGTCCATTTCCTACAACTATGTGAAATGAAATCAGCCTTGTCCAACATTTGAACATGGTCACTGCGTCCATTTCCTACAACTATGGGAAATGCGATCAGCCTCATCCAGATTCTGAACATGGGTCACTGTGTCCATTTATTACACTATGAGAAATGCAATCAGCCTTATCAAGGTTCTGAACATATGTCCCTGAGTCCATTTTCTAAAACTATGTGAAATGCAATATCTTGTCCAGTTTCTGAACATGGGTCACGGTGTCAATTTCATACAACTATGTTAAATCTAATTAGCCTTGTCCAGGTTATTAACATGGGTCAGTGTGTCCATTTTTTACAACTAAATGTAATGCAATAAACCTTGTCTAGGTTCTGAACATGGGTCAGTGTGTCCATTTCCTACAACTATGTGAAATCCAAACAGCCTTGTCCATGTTCTGAACATAGGTCAGTGTGTACATTTCGTACAACTATGTGGAATGCAATCAGCCTTGTCCACCATCTGAACATGGGTCTGTGTTTCCATTTCCTATAACTATTACAAAAGCAATCAGTCTTGTCCAGGATCTGAACACTGGTCACTGTGTCTATTTCCTTCAACTATAACCATAACACTATGAATACCTTATATATATATATATATATATATATATATATATATATATATATATATATATATATATACATTTATATTTTTTCTATTATACAACGTTTATTAAAAATATCGAAACTCTGGTTTTTAATTGTTTTGAATTTTTAAATTTGACCGATGCCATTAACACAGATGAACCACTTGTATAATAAAGTGCTGATACTTTGATGACATGTTTTTGTTGAAACACAGTATTGACCAATTACAAAATTCTCCATACTCAGCAGATTACCCCAGTTCCTCTATGGGACTTTTTCTTGTTTCTTAAACAAAAAATTCCCCATAAAAGTAAAAGATTTTATAAGATATTAGATGAAATAGGATGACAAATTTTCACACCATATCATAAATGACGTTTCAGAGATGTTTTAACCAATGAAAAACTTGCTGCAATAGGTGGGCTGTATGTCAAGGGAATTACATTGAAGAAAATGTTTCATTCATTGTTCACTTTAGTTTTGATGATTTTTTAACAAACTTCATATCTTTGCCATATTGATTAATGTACTTTCTTCATTTCATTTTTCTTTTTATATTTGTGCACATGAAACAAAACCTATATATATATATATATATAATTTCTGGTTGTTTCAGAAATTTTGATATCATTTCATAATCTAATAGTTTGGCCAATTCTCATTTAAATGGTCTCAAATTTTAACAGCATTTGTAGAAACAACACAAAATTCTATGTTTAATGGTTGTTTCATTTCAGGTACAAAAATGAGATTCACTAAAAAAGACATTTTAAACATCAAACACTCTGCACAACTCAAATGATGTCAAATATTTTGTATAATATAAAAAAAACAACATCAGTTGTCTTTTCTATCATATATTTTATACTCCCCTGTAAGTAATGCTTGTCTTCATTCTTGACCACTGACTCTCTATGTATTTCTTGAGTAAATGTTTATTATACAAATAATAATTATTTTCTTTCAGTAATATTTAATTTAATGACTAACCAATAAAATTACACAACATTGACAAATCTTTTCCCTTACAGTCAAAAATATTCAACTTGTTTGCCGAGAAAATGACTAAATGGAGTACGAGTGAAGTAAAAATCAAGTTGGTGGGCAGTGATTAAAGCTGAAACCATCTTATATATATATATATATATATATATATATATATATATATATATACTGGATTTAAGTAAAATTAGTGCTAAAAATCAACCCTGATTAAGTGTCAGAATTTGCTCTGTCACTGTCCATTGGACTTAATGAACACACTGATATATTTGCTTAATAATTCCAACCTGTAATATTGTTGGTTACATAAATAATGAGTAAAAGATAAAATGTTATTCAGGGCTTTGAATAAGCTTTAAAATATTCTTTATTCATAGATAAAAAATTCAGTCAACTGGCTTCAAAATAATATTTTGCTTTGAGTGTTGGATGATCAAACTTCTTGACACACTTGATATAATGATTATTGTCATAGGAAATTCAAAACCAAGAAATGGCTGTTTACTTTTCACTTTATGCTAATGACATTGGGAAAGGCATGAATCCATCTTTTCTAACTCCAACTATCAGTAAATAGTAGAGTAGACTGTAATTTTCATCCTTGGTTGGGCAACCAATTTAAAAAGAAAAACCCTAAATTCAAGCCAATTTTATTCTGCATAAAAATTGACCTTGTGTCATTTCCTGTACATAGTAGAGGAACTGGGTGAACACATACTTTGTTAGTGATATACCATGATGATTGATAAAGACAAGAGCAGAAGAGTAAGCACTCAGCTAAATTAATCTTTCATAACAAGTTTTAACTGCCTTGCAAATAAGAGGAGGAAAAATATTGTTAGAGCCATTGTAAGCATTCACAGTAACTAACCTCTCTCTCTTTCAATCTCTCTCTCTTTATATATATATATATATATATATATATATATATATATACATATTATTCCAAAGTTAATGCATTTGTGTCTATTCAAAGATTACAGCCAAATAAAAATTCCTTAGGCCCTGATTTTTTGCATAGACTTTGGCTTGACTTCAGTCTCTAATGTTGACTACACTTGGTTGGCTTCTGAGGTCACTAGAAATCATTAAATAACAAAATATGCCATTTTCGGTTCAAACAGAGGTAGAAAGATACTTTAATATGAAATACAAAAAAATGTTTTTTGATTTTATAAATAGGTGATACCGATGAGGTCAGAGCCCTGTTTGTTATACGGCAAGGTAATTACTAGATATAAGTAAGTAGTCAAAAAAGACTGTAAATATCTAAAAAACAGAACATGAAATATTGTATAGAAAGAATTATAAAAAAAATTACTCACAGGAACATAAAACATCCTATAAAAATCATTACCAACTTCATAGGCAGAATAAAATATTTAAGACTATTTTCACAGAACTGAACATTCAAGATTATTTATACAGAAAAAACATTCAAGAATATTTTCACATAACTAAACATTCAAGACTATTTGTACAGAAGTAAATATTCAAGACAATTTGCAGTGGACTAAACATTCAAGACTATTTATACAGAAATATACATTCAAGACTATTTGCACAGAATAAAAATTCAAGACTATTTGCACAGAACTAAATATTTGAGATAGTCTTATAGAAAAAAAAAAAAAACATTCAAGACTTTTTGCACAGAACTAAATATTCATTCATAAATATAAAAGTAAGGATTCAACATTATTTGTGCAGAACTAAAAATTCAAAATAATTTGCACAGAAAAAAAAAAAAACATTCAGGACAATTTATACAGAATAAAACATTAAATCTCTGGTTTTGTTATTTTGGTAATTAGCATATTAATCCTTCAGAGTCATTTAATACAAATCCTGTTTATACATATATCATGATATGATCTCTTATTGAATAGTTTGAAGGTAACTTTATTTTTAAAAGAGCTACACCTCATTAGTTTGTACACAGTTAAATGGTTGCAAGTGTTGCAAATACTAATAATTCTAAATGCTTTCAAGTATTGCTATCTATTGTTTAAATGGTTTCAAGTACTGCTATTTAAGAAATAATTCTATTAAATATTAATAATTATAGTAAAAGATTTAACAGTTCTATTTGACCCCTAGATGGGATCCTACTACTCTGGGTGAGAATTGACCTGGGAGTAATGTTAATGAAGAGGTACTGCACATTAACCAAACCTTACTATCAGATGCAGTTTAATGTCAAACACAAAAAACAATTTTAGTTTTTGAAAAACCAGAAGTTGCAGGAGACAAAACTAGATGGCAGAGGAAGTACCAAGGTTTTGGGTGTTTTAACCAAAAACTCCAGCTGAAGAATCTACTCACTTGCTCATTATGAATATAATATCCACACAATACATAAATTCACTCACTGATGTCTTACTACAGACTGGGTAACCCAACAAGAGAGCGTCTGATCATATATGGGTTGTAAAGTCCTTTTAGATTGGCGTCCAATTTACATCAAGGCCTTGAAAACTGGTTATTAAGATATTCAAAATGTCAGGATATGTTCTGGACAGACTTGTGTGTGTGTAATGGTTAGAGTGTTTGCCATTGGTCTGGGAGACCTGGGTTCAATCCCAGGTCAAGTCATACCAAAGACTCAAAGATGGTACTTGATGCTACCTTGCTTTACACTCAGCATTATAAGGTAAGGATCAAGAGTAAAGTGGAGCAATCCAGGGAATGGAGTAGCACCCTCCCCTACACCTTAGTGTAGTAGCTATCAAAAAGGGAGCCTTTGGGTCGCCCTTGACTACGGTCGCCAACTTCACTTACTTTTTTTTATATATATATATATAAATTCATCAATAAGTCTGCAGCCTAATGATAAAAAAGCATTTATTTTACACAAAGAATATTCAGATTTTCAAAACAACTTCTTCCTTGTCAATCCACTTTTCTATCAATCAAATTATACATAAAAAATACATTATATAGATAAAAATGTAAGTAATGACTGTGTTAGACTACAGACTTATTGATAAACCCACACAAACACACACACTTTCAGAATTGTTTGTTTTTCTGAAGACTAATGATTCCAAAATAAAAAAAAAATGATAAGTAAAAAACATAAGAAAATAACTAATTAAAAATAATAGAGGAAATAAACAAATCCCAAAATAAATAAAACATACCCACATAAATTACCACATGCATTAAAAAGCAAATGTATCTTTGTAGATGTAAGAGAAACCAGTATAAACTTTCTAGAATGCCACACAAGCTAAATCATTATTCTCATTATGTTTCTGACCACATTATAAAAAGGGATTCCTACTTCTTAATCTGATGATCACATAGGCAAGAAACTGTGTGCCATTAACAATGTGTCTACACTATTCTTAGACCTACATATGCTCTATCAGCAATATTGAGCACTCTTTATATATATATATATATATATATATATATATATATATATATATAGGGGGGGTAGGTGTCAAAGAGTTCTTTGCTCAACCAAGAACAGAATCATCTAGATTTTTAAAACTTGCATAATATTCCTTATATTCATCCAACTGTTCAACACACTTAGTACATAATTTCTCAGGTTTCTAAACCCTTCTAAAAACATTCAATAACAATTTAAAAAAACAAATCCTCCTCTTCCTGTTTGGGCTAAGAAATTTTACCCCCCTTTCATATACAGGGTGCTTAAAAAATGTTCACATTTTTGCTGGCGTTCCTTTATAATAAGATTTTAAAGTCTATCTTTTCACCATCCTGAAAACACATTTTTGGAATTTTCTCAAGGTGGTTTCTATACTGTCAGTTCTTTTTTAATGAAGATACTTTGAGAAAAATATTAACATTTTCTTTAATCACATGTGAAAGATTCCAAGGTACAGAATATGAGGAGATTCTTTGAAATTATATCATAAATGTACTCCCCATAATCACCCGGTAAATATATATATATATATATATATATATATATGCGTATATCTATGTATTTACCAACGCTTCTGCACAGGCAGGATGCGACACAAGGTCCCTTTATAAGTAGAGTTCAACAGGTTTGAGATCAGAGGTTTCCTTCTCCTAGACTAGTTGCCTAACCAGAGCTAAAGAACCCAGTCTGTCCTCCTATTTACCCATAGCTGGAGGAAGAATAATTTCCCAAGGATATTAGTGCTATGTAAAATGCAATCAGCCTTGTCCAGGATTTGAACTTGTGTCACTGAGTCTATTTCCTACAACACTAACCACCAGAGAGAGAGAGAGATAGAGAGAGAGAGAGAATTTTTTAATCTACTGGTCATATACTTACCAATATTTTCCATAATTCAGCAAAACCAGGGCTCAAAACATCATCCTGTATCTTATATACAAAGGTGAAATGCTTGGATATGCTAAAAAAGATATTAGCCTGAATATACACTATGTCCAATCACCCTGATAACGTAATTGTGCAGAAATCAATGTTTATGTAAACTATTGTGTATCATGATAGAAAGAAATAGTTAACTTGTGGTATACAATGGATTAAATTTGCAGTTTCAGAACTATGATCCATTTTAAATCACAAGCAAAATTCTTTAGCCACTAAATCTCAGGCTTGAGGGAAAGGAAAAAAAAAAAAAAAAAAAGAAAGTATTGTCCTTGAAATTACACATAGATGAATTTGTAGATTGACGTGTATATATTTTTTCTTTTTTTTTCTAAAACAAAAATCTATCAACAGAAGAAAAATGTGGAAGAAAAAAACATGCAAGAAAGTAATAATGACAAAGTGGTAAAAACCTGATTATATATATATATATATATATATATATATATATATATATATGAGTGTGTGTGTGTGTGTGAATTTAAAAAGATAAAGTTAACAAAAAGATTGGAAAAAAAAGTTACAGAAATAAATTTAAAGAACAAAAATCCCAAAATTAGTTCAAAATGAAGAACTGTAGAAAGAAATATATTCTGTAAACTCAGTTTCCCAAAGAAAAAGAAGGAACAAAAAAAAGAAAACAAAAAATAAAAAGAAAGACAAAAGTGATAAAAATAAAAACTGAAAAAAAAAAAAAAATGAATTGAAATATTAATAAAAAGGAGGAAAAGAAAAAACTTCAAAAAAAATTAAAAGAAAAGAAAATGTCTGAAGCCAGAAAAGATGATAAAAAAGCATGAAAAGTAAAATAAATACTTAAGAAATTAACAAGAAAATGAAAGCAAGGAATTCAACCTGATCTCCATAACAATGGAAACTAAAGAGTAGAAAGATTTATTGAAAAATGCAAATTCTTTAGAGTCTAAGTGACAGCTGTGTATAGTAATGGCTGAGCAGGCAAAACCTGCCAATCAAGAGAAGGAGTGGTCCAAAAGAGGGGAGGGATTGGTTTAAGAAGAGAAAGTGAGTGGGTTATGAGTTGGTGAAGGGAATCCAGGGTTTGAGAAGAGGGTGGAATTACTTCCCTTTACTTTTTTGAATCTCTTATAACCTTTCTTTCTCTCTATGATTTAACAAATTATCCTTACCTCCATTCTCAACAGTCACTTCTTTATTGAACAGCTTCACTTGTCAATAGTGAAACAGACTTACACACACAAATGCAATATATATATATATATATATATATATATATATATATACACACACACAAATATCAAAAGAGATCAACCTATGAAGGTGGATCAATTAGACTGTAGCCTGACAGAATTATCGGTTGAATTTTATCTGAAATTTTCTATCCATATGATTAATGAGAAAGAGTTGGATTAAGTGCATTGACAAGAAAGGAGATTTTGTTGAAAAATAAATATTTGTAAAACAACATAATTGGTTTTTATCATAAGGCTATAAACTGATATACTTACATATATTTATAATCATATATCTAGGATGAAACTAATGTATTTCCATCATTTCATGGTTGCCTTTGTGTATGTATGTATATATATATATATATTCTTGGCATAGATACTCAGATATCAATAGAATTATACATATATCTCTGTGTGTGTATTCCCAATTATATCTAAGTATTATTTTGCCCCTATTTTGCTATCTCTATAAGAAGGAATGCCCACATTATATATATATATATATATATATATATATCATATGCAATGAAATGCAATAATAGTTAGCATGCCACCAATGTATTACAAGTAAGTTAATTTCTTCCTGGCTGCAACAGAAATATTGGCTTGTGCCAAATTCACAATGGACTAAGAAGTATTTAAAACACACAAAGGGGGTCATGTTTATATGTGTGTATTTTGCCGAGTCAGGTATTTTCTTTCAATCAACTTGTTTCTAATTTGATGAACTTAATTTTACATACCATGCAGCCATTATATTGAATTAAAGTCAAATTATTGCAAACTTGAAACTTTTTATTCTTAAGATGGCTATCTGTCATTTACATTTTATTTTCTTTCCAAAGGGCAATGATGAAAATTTACCAAAATAAAGTTTGCATTTTCATAATGCATAAATCTAAGTCAAATCTTGTTAGAATTCATGACTTTTGTCAAGATCAAAATATAGAATGGTATATAACCCAACAAAATACTAGTTGACTGCTTACTCAACAGTGGTGGACAGGTTGTATGAACACTGTTGATTAACTGAAAGGCATCACAAGCAGAAACCACAAAGCACATAAATACTCCAAACTTTCTTCTAATTCTCTTTTTTTCTCAGCAAACCAAGTTGAGAATAACTTGTACCTAATCCCACAATATGATGCACTCATGGCTAACCTTTGATTTAGCACCTTATAAAACCACTCACAAAACACTGTGAGTTAGCATAAAAGTATTCTCAGACTTGTAGCTTATTCATAGATAGAAGCTCCATTCAACCATCCTATCAACATAAAAATGTACTGCATAGTTACTCCATATAGACATTTTACCCTCTTCAGCAAGCGCTGCATAAATTACATCCTAAATGGTTACATCTTGTTACTGCACCCTCACATTGACATGCTCAACCAGTATTGAGCCCTCACTTACGATACTCTTCCTATGTAAACACATATTGCGTGAGACCCATACATGGTCATATTCATGTTTATGGATGCAGCATATCGGCCCCCATTAAGGGTCTATCTGGGACCAACCCAATGAAGAATAATAAGTCACTTCACAAACTACATAATCAATAACTGTTACAAGCCACATTCCAAAGGTGACCTTCCCTTTTCGACTACAACAGCAAACAAGAATAAAACTAAGTCTAAATTCCCTTCCTAGTTCTGTTTTTTTTTCTACCCTTTTTTCTACCCTTAAGAAACTCTGAAACTGAACTTTTCATCAAATGGACATTTTGACAATAAAAATGTTTGTTTATTCCTTATGAATACATCTTTCCTTGTTTGGTGCTTGGCGGATTATGATTGTTGGAAAGTGATTTGAGTTCAAATTCTGGATGAGGCTGTTGACATTTCACATAGCTTTAATATCTTTAGAAAAGGTTTGATTCCAACTATTCTCCCTTCAGCTATGAGTAAAGAGTTGGAGAGAATGGTCTCTTTGAATTTGGTTTGACAACTAGTCTAGGAAAAGGAAAACTAAATTCAAACAAATTATACTCTGCTTGTGGTGAAAGGGATGGGTAAATAAAACTGATGTGTTGAAATGGTGAATGATACAGTGTTATTCTCATGAGGACAGCATTCTCTTCACTTCTCTCTTCCCTTACAAAATACTATACACAAATATGAAATATATAGAATACAATGTATTCATGTAACCTGGTCTCACTACAGAGCAATGAGAAATCCCACAGGTAACAGAAAACATTATTTGAATAAACAGAAGAAACAGAGAAAAGAAAATGAATTAGAAGGAAAGAGGAATTGAAAGAATAAGAAAATGTGGGGAAAAGACTGAAATGAAAGAAAGAACATGAAAGAGTAAATGGGAGACAAATAGATTAAATAGTGACTTGAAAATCAGTCAAGCAACCTGGTTTCATAACAGAGCAATGAGAAATTTCATTGTTATGTTAACACAATTTACTTGCAGTGGTCGTGTCGATATTGCTATACGGATGCACCATATGGACACTAACTAAATGTATGGAGAAAAAGCTTGACAGCAATTACACAAGAATGCTGCGAGCTTTACTAAACAAGTCCTGGTGGCAACACCTCACAAAACAGCAACTGTACGGCTATCTACCACCCATCACAAAAACTATGCTAGTTAGACAAACCAGACATGCAGGACACTGCCGGAGAAGTAAGGACAAACTCATAAGTAATATACTCCTGTGGACCCCTTCACATGGACAAGCAAAGGCAGGACAACCAGCTAGAACCTATCTACAGCAGCTTTGTGCTGATACAGGATGCAGCCTGGAAGACCTCCCGTGAATGATGGACGATTGAGATGGGTGGTGAGGGAGGGTCACGGAGATCCGTGCTAGCAGTGTGACAGGATGATGATGATAGACAATTACATGGATTAAAGTAGTTATTTCTATTTAGTAAAAATCATTTGTTTGCACTCAGTTATATAGTATCAAGTATTCCTATTTAATACAAATAATTTTCAAACAGATCTATTTGATCCATTGATGAGACTTGAATAGGTAGTAACACTGAGGGTCAGAGTGGATCTTGGAGTTATGACAATGAAGAGGTGATTCCATCCTCTGCAGAGCTCCAAAACTGGAGCCTCACTATCAGATGCAATTCAGGATCATACACAGGAGAAAGCATGGGAAGATGCATGAAAAGAGAGAATGAATACAAATTAGGTTTGGTTTAGTTGTTAGGGTTTAATGGCATATCAACCTTTGTAGGTTATTAATGCCAAATCCATTTTTATCAAAATAATCAGTTCTTTTTCAAACAATCATGTTTAGCATAAGTACACAGTTTAATTGTCAAAAACATTTCTATTTCAAGCTATTCAGTTTAATAAAACAGTTCTAATTCAGTTTAGCATAAGTATAGTTTTTGTTTACACACAGTTAAATGTCAAAACAGTTCTATTCCAAACAATTTACTTTAGTGTCAATACAGTTTCAATGTCGAAAATAGTTTTATTTCAAACTATTCAGTTTAGCATACAAAAACAGTTCTCTTTCAAACCACTCAACTTAGCATAGATATGCAGTTTAGTTCTATTTGACCCATAGATAGGACCCTATCAGGGGCTACCACTATGGACCAGAGTGGAACTGGGAGCAATGCCAATAAAAGGGTACTTTGCATTGCCAAAAGCTCAGCATTACTAGAACCTTACCATCAGATTGTTTAGTGTCATATCTAGGACACTCTTTGTGGGGAGAGGCTTACCTCTCTGCAGAGATATCGTAGGTGTATTCTACAACCCCCACCGACTAGGCAAAAATTAGGTTTGGTTTAGGTTCTTTTTATAATGGTATATCAACTTTCATGGGTTATTTAATGCCAGAGCAATCCTTATAGAAAAACAGTTGTGGTGCTATTTTACTCCTATCTGGAGGGAAAAAGGGGCTGATACCTTTCCCAAAGGGTATTAGTCCCAAAGTGATTGCAATAGAGCAACTGGAGTTTGAACTCACTATGTTACAGTCCAACATGTTTGCCACTCATGCGACAATTATTCCTCTCTCTTGAGATTCAGAGATTTACAAATAAATGTCAGGTTAAGATTATACATTTCTCTGTGGAATTGGAACTATCTCTAAATAAGACTATATAAGTATAGAATGTTATAGTGAGAAAAAAAAGAGAAAAAAATGTGTGTTTGTGAGAGAGAGAAAAAGATTGGATATGATATTCTTATAATAAATTTATCCAGTTTTGTTTTCAGCTTGTAGCTATTAATTATGTAGAGTCAAAACTTTTGGAATATTCTGGTATGTAATAGTTGGCATCGTGCTCCTTATGTGACCAAAGCAACTGAAGCTGTGTAAGGTACCAGTCCTGGTTGGTAGTATTGTGGTAGTTGGTGTGCTGACACATTGTGCTTTGCTTCATCTTGTGTGAGATTTGAAAGCCACAGATGAACATATAATGTGTAGTCTAATTTGGGATCTTCTGCTTTACAAGTATGATCAGGGACCTAATGCTGCGATGCAACCAAAACCATTTGTTGTGTGAAAGGTAAAGGTGCATTTGATCTCAGATGGTTAAAGAGAAATCCGACTTATGTTGCAAGAAACTTAAAGGTCAGGTAGGCCTAAAACCATGGATTCCAAAGCTACATTCTAAGTCATAGAGGCCAATCTGGTGAGTAGGACTCAAGGATCTCACTGTCCAGTGTGGTTTGTCACCTTCACAACTGCAGTAAAAGTATTTAGAGCTGCTAAATTGTGTCTCATATTAACAAAATAATGCATATCTTTTAACCCATATATATATATATATATATATATATATATAATGTCATGTATATGATAATAAATTAAGAGCAAATTGTTTTGTAATGACTATAATGAAAACAAAAACAAACACCCACACATAAATATATCGTAATGATCTTCATTTTTATATAACATCATTCAGATTCTACTGGTGGAGATATTTGTACACAAAACCCAAGTTCATTAAGAGTCAGGGTTGGCAAATTGAAAACATATCCTGAAAACAAATCATGTCACAGTAACACATCCTTACTATGTCTTGTATGTACACACACACATACATACATATATATATATATATAATCAAAATCTACCATTATTTTTAATACAATAACATGCACATCAACATTTGTATGTAATTCCACACTTATGTAACATATTCATTCAAATATGTTTAGAAAGTTTCAAATAAGAAATTATTGATATCAAGAAGCATATATTTCTCATGACAAACATTTATTTTTTGACATAATCACCTTCCTTGGCAATGCCCTTAATTCAGTGGTGAAGGCATTTTATATTTACACACATTCATAGAGACATACGTATATGCAAACACCTATGTACATATACAACTGCACATATCCATTAAGAAATAAAATATTGATCTTACTAACAAATTTAGTTTATGATATTTGTTATTAATTTTTCATCTTCAATTTAATAAATCTTCCAGAACTTGTCAACTTTTTCATTCTTATTGAGAGAATTCAGAAATGAAGTTAATTTCTTCATCTTTTAACAGAAATCAAACAGTATGAACAGAATTATATACATTTCTCTTGTTTTTTACCTTTTTTTTTTTTAACCAAGATTAACACTCAGCAAGTTAGAATTGGTCACTATTCAACATTAGAGATTGAGATATAATAAATGAATGAGAAGAATTATTGGAGACTGAGTGATGGATACATCAATGAACAGATGACTTGATTTTAATGGTATATCAACCCATCAAGGATTATTTTATGCCTGGGTGTTAGAGAATTGTATTCCTTGTTCGTTAATATTTATATTTTTTGTACTGTTATATGATATCAAGTATTTCTATCTAATACAAATAATTTGCATACAATTATATGATATCAAGTATTCCTATCTAATAGAAATAATTTGCACACAGTTTTATGATGTCAAGTATTCCTATCTAATAGAAATAATTTGCACACAGTTAAATTATATCAAGCATTCCTCTCAAATACAAATAATTTGCACACAGTTCTATATCAAGTACTCCTATCAAATACAAATAATTTTCATACAATTATATGATATCAAGTATTACTATCTAATAAAAATAATTTGCACACAGTTGTATGATATCAAGTATTCCTATTTGATAATAATTATTCTATAGTAAAGTAAGTAAAGTTGGCGATCGTGGTTGAGGGCGACCAGAAGGCTCCCTTTTCAAAAGCTACAACACCAAGGTTAAGTGATTATTTCTATTTGATAATAGTCATTTATTTGCACACAGTTATATGGTTTCAAGTAACTATCAATAATCCTTGGTAAGCAATTATAATTTCAAGTAACTATACTTAATAAAAATAATTTACTGTGATATGGTATCAAGTATTCCTATTGAATATAAATAATTTTAAAGAGATCTATTTGTTCTGAAGATGGGATTGTAACAGGTTTTACCACTCTGGGTTAGAGTGGACCTAATAGTTATGGCATTGAAGGAGTATTTCATTTCTCCAGATTAGTGTCAAACTCAGAACACCCCTTTCTGAGTAAGGGCCTTATCCCTCTGCAAAAGAGACAGTGTCTTCTAAGTCTTTCCATTGCTAGATTTGAGCCGCTCTCATCCCATTATGCAAACACAAAAAAATATTTATTTATTTAGTTTGAAGGATATATAAACTGATCAATTAATCAAATTATTCCTCAATCTGTTCTCTACGTTCACTTGGGAATGTTGACCATCTCTTTGCTTAGGCATCAGAATGGCATTGACCGATGGTCTCTGGCCAAAACCTTGGCAATGTCCAGCAATAAAATCTCTTGGCACCATGTTGGGGTCCTGTCATAAGAACTGATCAAACAATCTTAGATTGAGTGACAAAATACTAGAAGGTCCATTCATAGGCACCCCTGATTATTTGTATTTTCGGCCCATTTTCCTTGGCTGAGCATCCACCTTACAACATTGGTCAGTGGGGTCATCTAAGAACAATTAATGACTCTGATAGATGAGTTTGTAATGAAGAAATAACAACAACCAAAATGCAATCTCTGAGTTTAAACAAGATGCTAAATCTAGATGATTCATCTTAAAGATGTCATTGGTATCAACGTTTATATTTTGGGCAAATCTCTGCTCCCTATCTCTTGAGTTCATCAGAAGATTTTTATTTGCATTGTTTACAAGTATAAACAGAAGCTGAGACGAAATGGATAACAGAAAAATAAAGATGGACTATCTGTCATGTTTATTCAACAAATTTGAGAAAATTATAAATTGGGTGGATCAATAAGTCTGTAGCTTGGAAGAAAAACATTATCTAGAGAAATGAAAGGATCAATAAGTCTGGCACATGGTTATTAGCTAAATTTTGAAAAAAAACTTTTTAATGTCCAATGTTAAATTTTTTTAAAGAATATTCGACACTGAATTAAGGGAATAGACAAAGAAGATAAATATAAAAATATATATTATTTAGCAGCACATTTATTTGTGTGAGTACATGTGTATAAATACACACATACACACACACACACATATATATATATATATTCACACACACACACACACACACATATATATATATATACATACATGCATACACATATATACACACACAAACAGATATATATACATATATAAACACACATATATATATATATAGACACACACAAATATACATATATATACACATGCGCACGCATACATATTTATATATATATATATATATATATATATATATATGTATGTGCACACACCTATATATATATATATAGACTCCTTTCCCCATTGACAGGGACTGTAGAATACACTGACTGCTCCTCTACAGAGAGTTAAGATCTCCACTTGAACATGTGTCTTGGGTATGATACTAAAACATCTGATGGTGAGGCTCTTGTCCTGGAACTTGGGAGAATGTGGGGTACCCTTTCATTGCCATTACTCTGAGGTCAACTCTGACCCAGAGTGATAGTATCTGTTAGGCTCACATCTATCGGTCAAATAGAATTTTCTATACTTGAAACAACTGATTAATATTAAATAGAATTATTTGTGTTAGATAGCAATACTTGAAACAATTTCACAGTATGAAAATAGAACTATTTGTGTTAGCAATACGTGAAAGCATTTGTGCATAAGCAAATGAGCTCTCATTGATCTAAATATAAATCTACGAACAAACTATTCACATACAAATCATACATAAGAAGATTTTGCATTAAATAACTATCAAAAGTTGATTTGCCATTAAGCCAAATAACCTAACCAAAACCATATATATATATATATATGTACAATGACAAAAATGAAGAATCAATGAAAAGATAATTTTCTTAGAAATACTCCCCTTGTCATTCAATAAACTTACTCCTGTGAGTTTTTCATGGGTTAAATTGTTGGATATTGACTTGAAAACCCCTTTTGATATCTGACAATGCAGTTGCAGAAGTTGGACCCTGGTTGAATGAAAATAACAGGAAGTGCACCTGGTACCTAAAATAAACGGGATGCAGGTTTTCTTGGTGGAAATGCTGCATAAATTATGTAGGTGGCATGCTAGAAGGAAGTGTGTCCATATGCATTGTGTAGGCGGCAGGCTGGAGGAGGTGTTACCATGAGAATTTGCATGGGCATCTGGGATGTTATAGAACCAGGAGAATTCAACCCAACAGTAAAGGAAGAAAAAAGGGGTTCACTGAAGGATTTATACCTCAGTCCCTATGTGTGCAGCTCAGTCATCTTCAACTCTCTCTTACTCTAACCATCTGTACATTTTGGGTAATAATAGGAAAAGAAGCAGATTATGTGTATATTTTTATATATCAGTGTTGACATCTTTCTCTGCTATACAACAAAATTACTTCTGAAACTCCTCTTTTGGTTTGGTATAAGTTGTGTCACATTGTGTGGAGGGCGTTGCACTTGCTCAATCTTGTATTTCTCCAAAATCTGCAATCAGAATGCACTGGAAATGGCACTGACTCAGCATGATTAATTAATTAGATAAATTGCTCACTTATGGATATGTATCTAAATCTTAAATTTTGAAATTAAAAAAATTAAAGTTTAAACCTTTGTTCTTTTTTATCACCTAACCGGACATTGGCCTAGGGGTTAGAGTGTTCGCCAATGGCCCGGGAGACCTGGGTTCAATCCCAGGTCGAGTCATACCAAAGACTCAAAAAATGGTACTTGATGCCTCCTTGCTTAACACTCAGCATTATAAGGTACGGATCAAGGGTAAAGTAGAGCAATCCAGGGAAGGAGTAGCGCCCTCCCCTACACATTGGTGTAGTAGCTATCGAAAAGGGAGCCTTCGGGTTACCCTCGACTATGGTCGCCAACTTTACTTTACTTACTTTATATATATAGGGTGTGATGGGTCAATTGTTGTCATGCAAAGATGAAAATCTCACAGACACCTCACTTTATAAGATATATTTACCAAAATTAAATGATAATATCTTGAAATACTGAAGATTATTAAATTTATTCAAAGAAATAGCTATTGGCTTCAACCATGGCCACCCAATGACTTTGGAATTTCCTGCAAGCCTTTCTGATGGTATCCTTGTTTGAATTGGTAAATGCTACCATTTTCCTTGCCTCCAGTTTATCTTTGGTATTGCATTGAGTTTTGTTAGTCCCTTGCTCAACTGTGCTCCATACATAATCAAGGGGATTGTAATCTCAGGAATTAAATGGCCAGATGTTTGGGGTGATATGGTAGCAGAAATTTTCTCACAGCCATCACTGGTTTCTCCTGCATATGTGACATGATGCAGAGTCATGTACCCAGATGTAGGGTCTTCCAGCAGCCACCCTCTTGATTCAAAGAAGCACTACTTTCTCCAGGCACTTGATGTAGACCTCTGTATTAAGTCAGAGGCCATGTGGGAAAATGAATGAAGGCATAACATCATCACTGCTAGTGACCACGCCAAACACCATGATGTGGATTGGGTTTTCATCAAAATGAAAATGAACCTGCCCCTCAATTGACACTCAACATTCTGTTGCCCAGTCGAATGGGACGGTAGAATACACCAACTGCTTCTCTGCAGAGGAGTAAGACCCTCCACCAACAAGTGTCTTGGATATGACACTAAACAATCTGATGGTGAGGTTCCAGTAATGCTGGAGTTTTGGGAAATGTGGAGTACCCCTTCATTGCCATCACTCCCAGGTCCACTCTATCCCCGAGTGGTAGTATCCGATAGGGTTCTATCTATGGGTCAAATAGAACTAAAATGTGTATTTATGCTAAACTGAATTGCTTGAAATAGAACTGTTTTGACATTGGACCTGTGTACTTATACTGAACTGAATTGTTTGAAATAGAACTGTTTATACGTATAAAATGGATTTGGCATTAATAATCTCCAATGGTTGATGTGCTATAAAACCGAACCAGACTAATCAAACATTCTGAAATCTTTGTATTGGGGTTTCCTGAGTGAATACCAAGCAGTACAGCATACTATATCTAAATTTCTGAAGGAGTGAATTGCCTCATGGTGCTGCTTTCCTTGGAGATAATGTCTGACTCCAGTTTACTGCACAGTAGACAAAACCTGAAACAAATAAAGTACATGCATGAAAATAATAATTTAGAATAGCAACAATTTACCTATCATATCCAGTAAATATATATATGTATTGTGAATAAATTGGCCTAATAAGTAGAGTTTTCGCCAATGGCCCAGGAGACTGGGGTTCACTCCCAGGTCAAGTCATACCAAAGACTCAAAAAATCATACTTGATGCCTCCTTGCTTAACACTCAGCATTATAAGGTACGGATCAAGGGTAAAGTGGGGCAATCTAGAGAAAGGAGTAACACTCTCCCCTACAACTTGGTGTAGTAGCTATTGAAAAGGGAGCCTTTGAGTCACTCTCGACTACGGTCACCAACTTTACTTTTACTATATAACAAAAATGATGGTTGCAACATCTTAAAAGGCCTCATATTTTGTTGAATATTTTCATTATTTCTTTTAGAACTCCTAACAGAGTGAAGAGAAGCTATAAAGAAACTAACACCAAAATACATTTTATTTATCTCTACAACAAAATTCGCTTCCTTATAATAATCTTCTTCATAACTCAAAATATTGAGATAAGATACTGCATATTAAGGAAATGATTATTTTTTAACTCATTAATAAACATAACACAAGGAAACAATAAACAATTTATTCTGATTCCTTTCTTTCAATACTCAAAATTATAATCATTATCACCTTCTAAACATCTTTTAAAAAAAGATAAAACAATTTTATCTTCATCTGTTTTTTTTTTATTTCTAACATTTTTTTTGTTAATGATAACCTGTATATCTCAAAGTGTCTGATTTCCTTTATGTTTAATCTATCAAAAACACCAAATATTTTTATTCGGGAAAAATCATCTCTTTCTTTCTCTATATAAAGGGTTTGTGAGATGCAAGCTAAGTTACCATATAGCTGCTGTTTTGTTGGCTGCTGCTTCCAGGATTTGTTCAAAACAACATCCTGTGTAGTTCCCATCTACCGTTTTCTCCAGATGTTTAAGTCCAAGTGGTACAACCATATAATAGTACTAACATTGCTACAGCTTTGAAGAATTGCCATTCTGTTTTATGAGCGAGATGAAATTTCCATATAGTTATCAACTTGTCAATAGCAGTCCAGGTTTTTTCTCTGTGTATGCTGACATGACAAACCATCAAAGTAAGATGAATAAAACATGCTATGAACCTAGTGGAGAAATAAAGACAAACTTATAAGCAATGTTCTCCCATGGACTCCTATACATGGACACACCAGTATTGGCTAACCATGAAAAAATTACATTTATCAGCTCTGTGCAGACACTGGATGCCATATAGAGGACAAACAATGTGCAATAGGGACAGATTGGAAGAAAGACTCAAAGTAATCTGTGCTGTCTGCTCATGATGATGATATAAAAATACTATTATACCATTCAACTAATTTTTGACCTTCGCATTTGGATAAGTGGGGAAAGGATAGATAGACAAACCTAAGTGAAACTTGACCCTCTCCATACCTATAAATGACTTTACTATATCGATTAAATAGGAAAACCAAGTTATGAAATTAATTCTTAACACACCAGCTATCTCTACGATGACTTTGCTATAAAATCTGTCCTAGACAACTGTTCTCTATCAATAATCTCATACAATAGCAGTATGGGAAATCTAACGAACAAATGCTTTATTTTTGATTTTATAAATTTAAATCAAACATGAACATGTCATATTGATGAAAACAGCTTTTGTTGCATTTGCAAACAATAAAGGCAGTGAAAGAGGGATTACTTTAAAATAATATTGTTTATCATTAAGTTTTGAATGAGAAAATATTTTCTAATAATTTAATTTATTTATTGAATTTTTACAATTCATTTTGTATTTTATATATATATATAAACTATTGGGTAATATTATTTGCATCTGTTAAATCATAAATTTCTAATGGATAGATGTTAGCTGACCAGATTTTAAAAAATAATTTTAAATTCCATATATCTAATATATGCTACATGTTCTTTGGGAATAATGGCATCTGCTTTTAATATCATGGGTCTATATAACATCCTATATATGTTATTTTCATTAATGCAAGTTTTGACATATTTGTTATATCAGTGTGATATCATGAGTTGTATAAACATCTAATGATAAAAATATTCAAGTAGGTTTCTTTTATTTTAACCAAATTCCCAGGGTGTTGGGATGTGATGCAAAGTCAGGTTAATGTGGAATGATCCATAAAAAAGCAAGCCTACCGGGGGGGGGGGAGCAAAAACTGCATAGTTCAGTCCCCTTTGGGAATACTTCAGATGCCTGGCAATCAACCCATCCCTTAGCCCCTTTTAGGTGATAGGGCATATTCTGCCTGGGGGAAAGGGTCCCTGGAATGTGAGTTATTTGCACTATCATAGATACTAAAGGAACTTTAGGAGAAAATTCTAGAATTATAAAACAACTTAAGAATGATTAATCATAATCAGACAAAAAAATGAATTAAAAATAAATTGCACCATTAATTTTTAAAATCTTATATATCATGTTTGACTTTTGAAAATTTTTATTAAGATATTTATGTTTGTCACTCGTCTCCTTCAGTGTCTTTTAATTTAACTGTCTCATTAACAGGACTATCCTCTTGTTAACTCTTACAAGACACATAATTATATGAATAATTGCAGTAAACAAAATAATTACTCATTCTAGACAATGTAAACAAAGTTTCAAGCTATTTTTTAATCAAACAAAAAAATGTTGGTAATAGTCACTCATTTAAAATTTTTGTAATTACTTTCTATATAAGGCCATTTTTTTCTATCATTGGTCATATTTGATAAATTGACTGAGAATGAAACAATTTATTACAAAATATTGGAATTTAAGAAACCTTCTCTGCCCTCCCAAAAGACTAAACTAAAAAAAAAAAAAAACAGTATTTTATCAGAGATGCAAATTTAAAATCTCTTTTCTTAACTATTTGCTGTCACAATAAGAAGACATCTCAGCATATGAATTCTTTTTATTTATTATAAATATGTAGCATACCAATACGTTGTAGGTATGTTCCACATAGGCTTAATTAATATGTTTTTCATTGATAGTTTTTGTCATTGTTCTTTTGCTTAACTTAATGAGAACATTTGAGGGAAGGTGCTTTGTGTCAGAAACACTGCTGGGAAGTCATGTGTGGATTTGCAGTTTTACTCTAGAATCACGGAAACTGTTTGCATAGTAAATAACTGATGATTCTTTCAAAGTCCCCCCTCAGAAAAAAAGAAAAAAATGTAGATTCTCTGGGTTGAAGCATCAAGTTTCAATGTTACCTTTTACTTTTTATAAAATTTTCAATTTTAATACATTGCAACTTTCTGGGGTTTTTTTTTTTTTAATTCTATGTGATGTTTTATTACTTGTTTGGTTCTTAACATTAACGAAGTATGTCATTTCTTATTACAACTAATTCTTCCTTCATGGAAAATACATTACCAACCTGAGATTGTATCTTAAAAAAAAAGACAAAAGAGGCAGAAAAAAAAGCATTTTTGTGTATGTTAAATAAATTTAGGGTATAAGGTTTTTTATAGGAACAATAATATACAGTATAACTAGAAGTCTCTCTCAATCTGTTCAGGGAAGGTGTCTGTGTCATAATGGTAAAAGTGTTGGACTGTGACCTCAAAGTGAGTTCAAACTCCAGTCACGATCTTACTTTCACTGTTGGATGAATACACTTGGGAAAGGTAGGAACCCCCTCATTCCCGCAAGCTATGGGTTAAAATGTATCACTGCTGTTCTTCTACAAGGATGGCTTTACCATGAAATAACCCAAATGCTATTAAACAAGGAAACTAAACCATTCATTTGTGTCTATCAATGTTTCAATCGATCTCAGTCTGTTCATATCAATGTTTATATCTATTACTAAAATACTCATATTTGTATATATACATATATGCAACTGTAACGCAATAAAAACAACATACAAGATCTTTTATTGTAGTAATGTCCGAAAAATGCTCCAACTTGGTGAATGAAGCAATTTTCAAAAAGATGATAATTTCAGTTTTGCAATGAAGCATAAAATAAGGTAAAAATGCTAAAAACTTTGAGCAACAGATGACTCGATCAGACATGGACTATACATAGCAGACATTGCTAATTTGGTTCCTAGTTTATCTTTTTTTCTTTTAATTTGGTAAAAATTTAGATTAGTCAGCAATTTTTTAGATATTGTAAATTTGAATAACATCAAATAAATCTGAATAGAGATATGTTACACAGCAATTTCCCAGAGAGTGGGATGAATATAAATTAATTCTGGGCTAAATAAAAAAAAAAAAAAGAAAATTAAAAAAAGTTGTATGAAAAACAAACAAGGTTTTATTTCTCATATTTTTTAACTATATATATTCTTTTTATGCCTTTTTTCTTCCATCAGCATTGCTTATTCTCAACCGAAGATTCTGAATATAAATCAAGAAGTAAACATGTAGAGACAATTATACACAAATTCTAAACACTTATTATATACAAAGAGGAGAGTTGGCTGAAGACAGAAAGAATTAGAGGCTTTCTCTTGGAAGCACTTTATTTATTGCATGTATATTCAAATATACTAGTTCTTTTGGAGTTTAAATACACATAATGATTATGCCCTGAGCACAAAAAACCCCCCACTTATACTTAAATATTTAAATGAACTCACATATAAATACTCACACACATGTGCAAGTGTGTGTGTGTATTTATATGTTTATACATAGATATTTGAATATAAATGTGGGTCCATAGCACCCATGGTATAACAGTTATCATTCTAGAGCATAGTTTGGTTTCTTTGTTTTATGTCGTATCAAAGTTATCCTCGTAGGAAAACAACAGTGATACTATTGAACTCAGAATTACGAGTATAATGGAGTTTATATTTTCCCCAAGAGTATCAGTGCAAAAGTGAATGTAATCGCACAACTGGACTTTGAACTCACTCATTATGAAGCATCAGTCTAGTATGTTGGCCATTATGCAATGCGGTCTCCTCCAATATGAAATAAAATTTGCAATCCAAGTTCAAATCCTAGACGAGGCTGTTTGCATTTCACATAGTCCTCATACTCTTGAGAAAGGCATAAATCCAACTATTCTCTCCCCAGTTATAGGTAAATTGTAGGGCAAACTGGTCTTTTTTAACTTTGGTATGGCAACTGGTCGAGGAGAAGGAAAAGTCAGCTATACTTCACTTATAAATTGATGTCATATCCTGCTCATGGGGAAGTGTTAGGACAGCACGACATGATGATGATGATGATATTCATCCATTAAATTATATGATTGAAATTGAAATGTGTCTCAATTGTAAGTATGAATGTAAAACAAAAGTTTTCTACGTATTGTGTATATATATATATATATATATATATATGTATATATATATATATATATATTTTAAAATAAGTAGGTCCACAAAGAGATTTGTATTTTTCTAATTTATTTATTTATTTATAAATAGATAAATAAATAAATTTTAAAAAATACAAATCTCTTCATGGACCTACCAATTTTAAGATATTTTTATTCTCTCTTTGGACCAACAATAAATATATATATATATATATATATATATATATAAGCTACTGTGCCTGTGTGCTTGCTTATTTGGTTCCTACATAACTTTGTGTAGCCAAAACAACCAATTTTGCCAATCTCAAATGGTATTCACCTAACCTCTTCACCAAGGGCAGAATGTGAAACATTTAAGGGCAGGTAAAAATTGCTTTACTCTGAAAGTGTTTCACTCTTTGGCAAGCACCTCAGACACCAGGCAATGAGCTTTTTTCACAAGGCCAAATTTTTATGCAGAGGCTTTTCTGCCTATAGATGCATGTTTGAGGTCAATGCTAGAAAATGCTTGGTCTCCATCTGCATTCACTACTTTGAGAAGCACTTCAGGCATCTGGTAATGAACCTGACCCAAACGCTTTTAGATGATAAGGAAGATGCAGTCTAGGAGGATAGTCTTCTGATGTCAAGCACCTCATTGTATGACCCGGTCAGAACTGAAGTTCATTCGCCACAGACAAGTTCTTTGAGTTGCCAACTATATCACAAAAAAAGTGAATTTTTTTGATGGGGTTAGCAAATTTGTATACTTCACTTTAAAACTTGTTTATTACAAAAAGACAAAAGGTAATTATTAAAAACAAGGAAATGAATAACTGTTCATTTTCAATCTCATTTTTGTAATTGTTTTGTTTTGTTGATAGCTTTTATAATCATTTTGATATCAACCTTGACATTCTCATTAACTGACAGCATTAATCTTATTTCAAGTTGGACAAATTTATCTAAAAAAAAATAAGTTTAATATATTTTCCCACAAATGTGACCTACTTTATAAGACTGTTTTTTTTTTGTTGATTTCAAGTTATATTTTATTTTTGTTATTATAACACCAAATTTTCAAATAGAAATCAACAACAATTTATCTGAATATGTCATTTATAGTTTAATTTATTGCAATTATTAAGTATGTATACCATGGTTACAACTTGTGCGTGTGTGTGTATATATAAATATATGTGTGTGTATACAAAAACTTTTTTATATTTAATCTTATATGTATATTATGAAATAAGTGTTTATATATATATATCAGATGTGTGCATACAAACTCACCTGAAAATAATGTGCATAAAACTGTGTGAACTTAATTTATAACTGAAATATTGTGATTTTACTCTGAATTATTGTGTATAGAGCGAAGTATTTTTTGTGATAAAATTCTATTTTAATTATATATAGATATAAAATGATATAAAATAGAAATGTTAATGCATATATATTTATAAATATGTGTGTATTTTAATGTGAATATGAAATACAAAGTTTCATGCTCATATATATATATATATATATATATATATATATGTGTGTGTGTGTGTATTCATAATTCTGTATGCATTTGTAAAATCAGAAGTGTTTGTATATTTCTAGCAGACTCTTACTTCAGTGTAATGAATTTGATCTTCACAGAAGGTCTTAAACTCAGGTCATTGGGCAAGACTAGAGCAAGTTTAGCAAATATTAAGGTGTGTGTGTATATATATATATATATATATATATATATTACAAGAAAGTACTAAAAAGCTAAGAGCTTAAGAAATTCAAAATTACTGTTTTTCTTAGAAATTTCAAGAAAGAAGAGAATCCATGTAGCAAATGTGAATTTGTATAACACTGAGAACAATTCATGGCTTTAACTCATTTTCTTGGTTGAACCAAGAACTCCTCATATATAAGAACAATTTCAAAATAATCTTTTTAATACATTCAGATAACGTGCCTATTCATCAGGAAGACTATATGTAGTTTTAATATCATTTTCCAGATGTAATTTTTATTAAGACCCAAATATAAAAATAGTTATTTTAATTTGCAAATCTGTTTACACAGAGAGTAGCTTGTTCACTTGGTGATTATTACAGGACACTTGAAAAAAAAATTGAAACCAGATAACTTTACCCACTTATATATATAGTCGTAGGCTCCCTTTTCGATAGCTTACTACACCAAGGTGTAGGGGAGAGTGCTACTCCTTTCCCTGGATTGCTCCACTTTACCCCTGATCCGTACCTTAAATTGCTGAGTGTTAAGCAAGGAGGCATCAAGTACCATTTTTTGAGTCTTTGGTATGACTCGACCTGGGATTGAACCCAGGTCTCCCGGGCCATTGGCAAACACTCTAACCGCTAGGCCAATGTCCGGACTTATATATATATATATATATATATATATAAAGAAACTTGTATTGCTGTCCATAACCATATTATCATATTTGAAAACAAATATATAGACACATTAATGTACCATGCAGTTTTTTCTTTCTTTCTTTCCTATTTTCCTTATAGTTTAAAGTCAGCAAGGATGTTGGCGGGTGGTACAGGGTGCCAAAAAAGCCATTATGATGAGGAAAACACATTCTCCCCATGTCAGCATCCCCCCCACATTGCTTTATATTCTGTTCACTTACTTGATTTTTCTTTTTGATCATATCATAGCTCTATAATCCACAAGAGGTCATGTATGGCAGCCATGTTTTGTTTGGGTGCCTTTGTGATGTTTTGTCATGTTTTTGACCTTTGACCTCCTCAAAATAAGTCTTTAAAGTAGGGACAACTCTACCACCACTACTACTACTAGTGCAACATAGCCATCTTTCTCTAACCCCATCACATCGCTACATTCCTTGTACTCACCCATCTTCAATATTTCAGTAGCTTGCAAAATTAAGATTAAACGAAGTGGTTGTAATCCTTTGTACTTGTTTTTTAAAACTTGTCTAAGTTCAGCGTTAGAAATTGAAAATAAGAAAGTCAAATCTCCCCCACCCCATTTTTGACTTTACTGTTTTATTTAATTCAAAATATTGCAATAAGCATAAGAAAAATTTAAAAAATAGCAACAAGCATAAAAACTTTTAAAAAAATTATAATTATGTCAAGCCATGATAAAATTAAAAAAAAAGATCAAATAAGGAAGTAACATAATGATAATCATAATTGTAAAAAAAGTTAAAGTTGGCGACCTTAGTTGAGGGTGACTTGAAGACTCCCTTTTCAATAGCTACAACAGTGAGGTGTAGGGAAGGGTGCTACTCCTTTTCCTGAATTGCTCCACTTTACCCTTGATACGTACTTGGTAATGCTGAGTGTTAAGCAAGGTGTCATTAAGTACCATTTTTCAGTCTTTGGTATGACTCGACCTGGGATTGAACCCTGGTTTCCCGGACCATTGGCGAACACTATTCATTAGGCCAATGTTCACCAATGGTCCATGACAATGAGGTTCAATCGCAGGTCGAGTCATACCAAAGACTCAAAAAATGATACTTGATACCTCCTTAGTTAACACTCAGCATTATAAGGTAAGGATTAAGGGTAAAGTGGAGCAATCCAGAGAATGGAGTAGTGCCCTCCCTGACACTTCGGTGTAGTAGCTATTAAAAAGGGAGCCTTCAGGTCACCAATTGGTTGCCAATTTTACTTTACTATGATAATTATATCGGTACATCAACAAAATCAATTGCAATAGTGGTGACTAGGCAATTAAAAGTTGGAATAAAATGAAAATATTATTGCCACTGATTTGGGACCATCCAAACTAAAGCATTGTTGAGAATACTGAGAAGAGTCCCAGAGACTTGCTGTCTTTCTGACTCCAGTTAAAGACCATCAGCTAATGCTGAAGTGAGAAACTTGCCAGAAGTATAATAATGATAATCAAATGCCACAAACTGGCACAAAAAGAAATACAAGACTAAGCATGATTAGGAGGGAAAGGTGATCTACAGGGAATTGTGCAAGAGATTAAAATTTGAACATATTAACAAATGGTATTTGCACAAACTGGAATCTAATCAATTAAGTTTTCTGGGATTTTGAGTTACAACAGATCGCCCAATCCCAGCCAGAAAGCCAGGCTTAGTGTTAATTAAGAAGAAAAAAAGAATTTGTCATTTAGTTGGTTGGTTGGGGTTTTATGGCATATCAACCCTTGTAGGTTATTTAATGCTAAATTCATTTTTATGAAAATAATTCTATTATAAACAATCCTGTTTAGGATAAGTACACAGTTTAAATGTAAGTACAATTTAATTGTGAAAAACATTTCTATTTCAAGCTATTTAGTTTAGTCAAGCAGAGCTAATTCAGTTTAGTATAAGTACAGATTTTGTTTACACACAGTTAAATGTCGAAACAGTTCTATATTAAACAAATCAGTTTAGTGTAAGTACAGTTTCAATGTCAAAAAACAGTTCCATTTCAAATAATTAAGTTTAGCATGCGCACGCAGTTTAAATGTAAGTCTGGTTTGATAGTCAAAAACATTTCTATTTCAAGCTATTCAGTTTAGTCAAACAATTCAGTTTAGCATAAGTATGCAGTTAGTTCTATTTAACCCATAGATAGTGCCCTATCAGGTGCTACCACGCCGGGCCAGAGTGAACCTGGGAGCAATGGCAATGAAGGGGTACAAATGGATCACACAACCAAGATCAGAAGACCAGATCTAGTTTTTGTCAACCAAAAGAAAAGAATTTGTCATCTCATGGATTTTTCTATTCCAGCAGGCAGCAGAGTGAAAGTGAAAGAAGACGAAAAGCTTGACCACAGTGTGACTAAATCAGTTTGGATCACAAAACTTACACTCCAATAAAAGACTGACAGTTAGAGCTTGTGTAAAAATTCACACAGAGTAAAAATAAAGAGCAATGTTTTTGATGAATAAAGAGACAAGATGGAAAAAAAGGAAAAGCATTTTGGAAGGTTGCATCTTTTCAAATGTTAATTCTTTGTATTGCTGTTTAAGTTTCACTTAACTCCCAGGTGATTGGTATTAAGTCCTGAGTCAATAAAGATTATATCATCCATTTTATAATCCATTTTAGTATTAAATCCAGAAAGAGTAAAGTTCCAAATAGATGATCTGAATGTTTATTATAAGAAAACTTTTTTTTTTACTTTCTATGTTTTTAATGGCATTTCAACCTTTGTGGGTTATTTAATGACAAATCCATCCTTGTAGAAGATCAGTAGTGGTTCTATTTTGCACATTGCTAGTAGGATAAGGGGGTTCATACCTTTCCCTAAGGGGCATTAGTCCAAAAGTGAATGTAATAGTTTAACCGGAGATGAAACTCAGTCCAGCACGTTAGCCATAACACTATGAAGAATCCCCTCAAAATTGTATATATTCAATATTAGCAAGAGGTCCTTTTTTTTCCTTGCAGCAGAAAACATCACATTAAATTGTTTATATGAGTTATATTGTTATTCATTTCAGACAGGAAATTGTTTATGGCTTATATCAAGACAATAATCCAATAAAAAGAAGAATTATTCCATCAGCAATGCATTAAGATGCTCAGAGAAAAGGAAAACTACAAATATCTACAAATAATACAATCAGGAAACAATACTTCCCCCATTATTAATCAATATATTAATTGTGTTCTTATTATATATTTGTAATCCAATAAGAATTGTGCATTATATAAATTCTTTTTTTATAAAAAGAATAGATTTAAAATGAATTATAATTTGTCGAGTAAAAAGGGATTTAAGAAAGAAAGAATGTATATAACCTCACCCATCAATAAATGGATTCCTATCAAACTTTTTTTTATAAAAAGTTAATTATTTTCCAAACCAAAGATACCAAAATTGTATTATTTCTTGTAGAATATTATCTAATCAAAACAGATATTATAAGCTACTACCAATTGCTAATCATTACAGAATTGAAGCTTTGTAACTAAAAATAAAATTGTGTAAATATATATAAAAAATATACCTGTTTTTGGACTAGTATATATATTTGTAGTAATAGAATTTTAGTGATGTAGAGTTTGGTAATAAATAATACATAATAGAATCCGTTTTCAATGTATAATGTACCAAAAGGTGCCCAGAGTGTAATGATTATTGGAAATGGATACAGCAACCTGAATTCAAATCCTGGATAATGCTGCATTTTACATAACACTTATACTGTTTGTTATACTTTTCTCCCTCCAACTATGGGTAAATAGTAGGGCAGACTGAGCTCTTTACACTTGGATTGACAACCAATCGGAGAGAAAGAAAACTAATTTCAAACCTGTTAAACACTACTAAAAAAATTGATCTTGTATCATACCGTGCTCAAGTGGAGTGGCTTGTAAATACATTTTTCATTAGGAATTATAAAATCTAATTATCTTTGGTTTTGATGAAAATTAACTTTTTCTGAAAAGTTGTTAAGGAGGTACTTTTTTTTTATGGGTAATAATGTATAATAAACAGTTTCACTTTGTTTCCTTGTTGGTTTACCCAGCAATACTTTCTGATGCAGTAATATATAATATATATGCCAAAGATAATTACATAATTCCTTTAAAAAAATGAGGGCATTATTTGTGTTTGGTTCAGCATTTCTGTTCAAGATCAGAGTGTAGTATCTGTGCACTCAACCTTGGATTAAAGTGTTACTCACTAGTACTTTACCATGGGTTATTATACAAGGATAGGCTGGAAATTTCATATGATGATGTTATATCTGATGTTGATATTTTTACCAATGGTATCCAAGCCCTGCAACATCGATGGATGGAAGTCTGTGTGGACCACAAGAAGGAATTTGGCTGAAAAATTAATCTTATTTGGTGACATCCCATGATAGTAACTTGGTCATCTAGTTTCAGAGAGCTACTGCTTAGTGTGGAAATGTCACCTGTTTAATTAAAGCACATATATTTTGTTTTGTGTGGACTGACATGGAGGCCACAGCCAGCGGAAGCTCGTTCCAGACTATGCAGTAGGGTTTTGGCTGGGGCAGGTGCATTTGCCAGAATCGCTATGTCATTGGTAATTGTTTTTGTGGGGTACCTTCTGCTTCTTTTCTTTGTCAGCTCGAAACCGTTTTCTTTGATTTTATCAATCAATGTTCTAAGCACGTAATCTAGACAGATGATAAAGAGGTATGGGGAAAGTGTATCTCCTTGCAGTATCCCAGCAACAATGTCGAAGTAGTCTGTGTCTCCATCTGGAGAACACACTTTCACTTTGGTGTTTCTGTAGAGAATCATTATGGCTGCGACGGTTTCTTTTGGTATACCATATGTGAGTAGAATTTGCTCCATCTTCCCTCTGTGTATGGAATCAAAGGCCTTTGTAAAGTCGACAAATAATATTGTTGCCTGTAGGTTTTTTGCCTGCATGCCTTCTAGAATTCTACAGATAGTCAATATTTGTGAGGTCATTGATCTATTTCTCTGGAAGCCATTTTGGTTCTTCCTGAGAATGTTGTCAATCTTGGGTTCTAGGCGGTTGCGTAGTAGGGCATTGTATATTTTGGCTGCTATGGATGTAAGAGTTATACCTCGGTAGTTCTTGGCTAATCCAAGGTTGCCCTTTTTAGGGAAAGAGAGGATGCATCCCTTCATCCATCTGTCAATCGGATTTTGATTATAAACTGCATTACAGTCTTGGAGCAGTATGTCATCAAATTGTCTGGTCTTCCATACTTCTGGGGGAATTTCATCAAGCCCTGCGGCTTTTCTATTTTTAATTTTCTTAAGTACTGAGTTGAGTTCTTCTAGCGTAAATGGTCCTAGTTTGATGTCTAATTACTTACTAATAATTCTCATGATTGGTTCATGTGTAACTTTCAGTGGGTTTCCTAGTAGAGTCTGGAAATGCTGTTTCCACAATTTTATTCATTCTTGTTGGTTTGTAGCTTCCAGTTTAGCTTTGGCAGAGCTATTCCTCTTGCTCACTTCGTTTATTGTTTGCCATGCTATCCTGGGTAGCCTATCTTTCACTGAGGCTTTAATCTTATCTATTTGATTTTGTATATATTCTGTCTGTTCTTTTAGATATATGCTTGCTAATTCATTTTGTGCCTTTTTTAGCTTCAGGGCATTTGTGTTAGTTGGGTTCTTCCTATTGCATTTGGAGGCAATTTTCACGTCTGCACGTTTTTCTCTAACCGCTAATGTCTCCCATGGGACTCTAGATTTAATTCTATGTTTTGTTGGTATGTATTTTGCTGCTGCGTCTAGGTGGGTGTTGACGAAATTCTCACATTTGTCATTCGGAGTATGTGTTTGTTTTCTCCTGTAGTGCATCAAATTTGTTCCTTAATGCTATTACATATTTATCTCTAATATCCTCGTTATTAAGATGAGCCCAGTCATAGGGTATGGTGGTCATTGTTTGGGTGGCATTCTTTCGTAGGCTCAATCGTATTTTTATCGTGACAATTCAGTGATCGGAGGACAATTGACACATGACTAACAAAGGCATGGACTGTTATCAATAGGCTATCGGTCATATGGAAGTCAGACCTGACCGATAAAATGAAACGCAGTTTCTTCCAAGCAGTGATTGTGTTGATACTGCTATATGGATGCACTACGAGGACACTAACTAAACAGCTGGAGAAAAAGCTTGACGGCAACTACACAAGAATGCTGCGAGCAATATTGAACAGGTCCTTGAGGCAACACCCAACAAAGCAGCAGCTGTACGGCCACCTACCATCCATCACGAAAACTATTCAAATTAGATGAACCAGGCATGCAGGATACTGTTGGAGAAGTAAGGACAAGCTCATAAGTGATGTACTCCTATGGACCCTCTCACATGAGCAAAAGCATGGTGACCAGCTCAAACCTACATACAGCAGCATTGTGAGGATACGGGGTGTAGCCCTGAGGACTTGCCATGAGTGATGAATGATAGGGAGAGGTGGCGAGAAAGGGTCAGGGATATCTGTGCTGATGGCACGACAAGATGACCTTGGTCAGCCGATGAACTTTTCAGCCAACTCTCATATCTACTTAGAAAAATCTAATTAATTATATTGCAAAAGAAATTTTAAAATTAAATCAATCAATATTATTAATTTTTGAATTCCTTATTTTATATTTGTTTTCAAGTTAATTTTTATCATCTTTAGAAAAATTGTTTTCATCTGCATATACAGATCTTAAAATAATCAAAGGGATTTTACTGGTATAGATTCTCTGCAAAATATCAGGAAATGGTACTTTGTTTGTTGGCAGAATGCACAAATGTTACCCTCTAATTCTAAGCTGAAGTACTGAACCATACGTAATATCACTCATTCTTTTACAAGCTCTATTTGAAAGAGGATGCTGAAAATTTCTTGGCCTTTTATTCTACACATTCACAGCACAGTTTAATACCTTTGGTACATCATTCCTCAAACTTCTTTAAACCATTCTGAAATATTTTTAACTGGTGAACAAGAAGATTCTCTTTTTGGTTGAGCCAAAAACTTTTCATTGTATTAACAATAATAATGATAATTAAATGACAAAGCATAATGATAACAATAACATTGTTAATAATGACGTAAATAATATTGATAAAAATCTAACAGAAAGAAAATACAAATAATCATCATAAAAATAGAATAGGAATGAGAGAGAAAAATTTGGCTCTTTTTCATCTAAAACAAGACAAACTGAGGAAGAAAATATTTATGTGCAAATCATACACTCAGTGAAAAATAACTATTATTATTATTATTATTATCATCATCTCAGAATTAATTTTGTATGTGTGGGTGTATATATATATATATATATATATATATAAGTGCATAGACACACACACATATGGTTAGTCATAATGGTTATTATCGTAGGAATCATTGACCTGAGTTCAAATCATGGAGGAGGCTGTTTGTGTTTCACTTTGCACTAATGCCCTTAGGAAAAGCATGAATTCATTT
This sequence comes from Sepioteuthis lessoniana, assembly GCA_963585895.1. Classification (NCBI taxonomy): domain Eukaryota; kingdom Metazoa; phylum Mollusca; class Cephalopoda; order Myopsida; family Loliginidae; genus Sepioteuthis; species Sepioteuthis lessoniana. The sequence goes on along the minus strand of OY757905.1, from coordinate 144,720,146 downwards.
GTTTTCTCTCCAACTATGGGTAAACAGTTAGACAAACTGGGTTCGTTAGCCTTGATTAGGCAACCAGTCTAGGAGAAGAAAAACTGAATTCAAATCAGCTTTAATTTGCTTAAAAATTGACCTTATGTCACAATCTGCTGAAAGTGGAGGGATTGGGTAAATACAAATACGCACACATACATACACACACAAGCAAAATAAGCACCACACAACTATTTTGTCTGAAGTAATGTTTGATCTAAGAATATATATATATATATATATATATATATATATATATACAGTCTGTATCATTTCTGTGTAATTTAGTTATACACACACACACACATATATATATATATATATATACAAGTGTCAATCAATAAGTCTGCAGCCTGATGCAAAGATATCAAATGTTTATCAATTAATATTCTCTATGGAATTAACTGCATTGACAAGAAAAAAGATTATGTAGGAAAAATATTTGTTGTGTAACCTAAGTGTTATTTTTATCATTAGGACATAGACTTATTGATGTACCAACATGCATCAGTATTCTGTCCAAAGTGATATTTTATGTGAGAATAAATTTGAGGTACTGCCAAAAGTTTAGTGTATTTTAACATTATACTAAATGTTAAAGATGTTGGCGGTAATATTCTTTGTAAAATTGCCGAAGAGAGTTGGTTTAATTTTGTTTAATGGCATATCAACCATTGTAGGTTATTTAATGCCAAACCCATTTTTATACATATTATCCTTAATCAGGGTGACCTGAAGGCTCCCTTTTCAATAGCTACTATACCAAGGTGTAGGGGAGGGTGCTACTCCTTTCCCTGGATTGCTCCACTTTTTCCTTGATCCATACCTTATAATGCTGAGTGCTAAGCGGAGTCTTTGGTATGACTTGACCTGGGACTGAACCCTGGTCTCCTGGGCCATTGGCAAACACTCTACTTATTAGGCCAAAGCACACAGTTTAGTTCTAATTAACCCATTGGACTCCATCAGGTGGTACCACTTTGGGCTGGAGTGGACCTGGGAGTAATAGAAATAAAGGTTTACTCCACATTTCCCAAAGCTCTGGCATTACTGGAGCCTCATCACTAAACTGTCATATCCAGAACACACATTGGGGGAGTCTTATCCCTCAGCAGAGATGCTGTCAGTGTATTCTACAAGCCCCAGCCATGCCCAAGATGTTACAATGAGTCATTTTTTTTCAGAGTCAGTTTGCCTAGTCAGCTGGAGCAGTAGAATACACCAATTGCTTCTCTGTAGAGAGGTAACACTCCCCCAATGTGTGTCCTGGATTTGACACAATCTGATGGTGAGATTCCAGTAATGCTGCAGTTTTGAGGAATGTGAAGTACCCCTTCATTGCCATCACTCCCAGGTCCACTCTGGCCTGGAGTGGTAGTACCTGATAGCCTCCTATCTATGGGTCAAATAGAACTAAACTGTGTCCTTATGCTAAACTGAATTGTTTCAAATAGAAATGTTTTTATATTTAACTGTGTAAACAAAAAAAACTGTACTTATGCTGAACTGAATTGTTTGAAATAGAATTGTTTATAGGTATAAAAATGGATTTGGCATTAAATAACCTACAATAGTTGATATACCATAACATAAAACCAAACCAAACCAAACTCAAATTCATTGAATTTTTGTGTTACAACCCATAAGTGTACACACCATAAAATTATATCTCAAAACTAAATACATCACAATTTATATAGCATTTTGTTGTCTGTTCTTTTGATTTTATTTAAGTCCAAAAATAGATTTCTATACTTGACACAATACTGTGTGACATCATATATTGTTGTGTACATTTCTTTACATTCCTGAACAGACGGCAATTCTAATCAAGTCCAGTAGACTCAGTCATGGAAAAGAGTCTTCTACAATGGCAGAGACATCTTACAGTAGGACAATGCACTCACCCACACTACAGGATTTTATAGGGATGGTTTCAGGAACATGAACATGGCCTCTCCATATTGCCTTGGGCCACCAAATTTCCCAGACATGACTTACAATCAAGTCACATTGAAAACATCAGTTCTTACTTGATCACCAAAGTTAAGCAGCAATGAGCTTGTTCAGCATTTAGATGGGTGACCACTTAAACAACAGCAAGTACTATAAACCACTTGAGGCCTGTGTACCATATCTAAGTTTTGAGATGTGCTAGATGAACAAGTTTTATTCATTGAAGATCCACCATGTGACTTACAGTAGTTAACACTGGCCCCATATCTAGAAGAAAACTAGTTTTTTTTTCAAGTACATGGAAGACCAACACCCTATTTGGCTAGTGGACATATTTTGTCTCATCTAGGATCTAAAACAAATATTTTGTTTTAGTTTAGAGAAAAACTGTAGCAATTTTCTATCAGAAATGTTTCTCTATTGATGTAAACAAGCGATGATTGTTCATATAAAAAACATAAAGTTTATAATTGAAATCTAATGAATGAAATTAAATCTACATTTGTCCTTATTAAATTTCATGTTCATTACTACAATTCATTCTTGCATGAAAGTAAATACATGAAACTGAAATTCAAATTGATCATAAATTATTTATAGACTCATAATAAAAAAGAAAAAAATCATCAAGTTAGATTTTTATCAGCTGGAATTGTGTATTCAACTCAATTCCTTCATTTGTTGGTCATTCAGTAAATTTTTCATCTTCAAAGTCTTATTTTCAGTGTATATATATTTATACATATTTATACCAGTTTGTTTTATGTTGTTATACAGTGTTTATTCTAGTATAAATAAAGAATTTATTTCATTATTTTTTATAGCAAAGTGAACACTTATCTTTGTTTATTTAACATTGTTTATAGTTGTTAGTTTTTACTGAGAAACAGGAAAATGACTTTTTAAAATTATTATCATTATCTTCACTCTAAGTGAATTTTTCATACAACTTCTCACTGGTGTTTCTTGTTTTTTATTGAAACCTGAGTGACTGCAAGTCTCCTTAGGTCTTCAGAACTCTTCTAAGCTGATTTTAACATTGCTGTGGTCTGGATAGTCTTGATTTTTCCTCTGATCTCCAGTTCTCTCAGGCGTTTTTTTTCAGGCTCTTGGTGACTATTCCAAGTGCACCAACTACAATTAATATCACCAATGCCTTCATGTTCAACATCTTTTACAGTTCCCTGGCAAGATTCAGATATTTTTCTCTCTTCTTACTTTCTTTTATTTTTACCCAATGGTCTACTGGAATAGCAAATTCGAATTGATAATTAGTTTGTTTCTTCTTGGGCTGAGATTAAAGTTTAATCTTTTGTTCTTTTCCTTCAGTGACGTTATTGACTTCAGACAAGATTTAGAAAAATTCAAGATGAGCCTAGTCTCTGATATTCCAAAACTTGGCCCACACCTTCCCATTCCACTAAAAGGGAAAGGTAAAAGGAGTCCGACATTAGCATGACAGGAAATGGGTCTATATTTGACCTTGTCATTGTATAAGTAGATATGATCCCTCATTAAACTGTGTCATATTTTTACCTGAGAGGATGCACTATCTAAAGACTTTCATTGACCTTAAATGACCACAAAGTTGATGTTGAAGCCCAAGGTGAATTCAATATCCAAGCTAAAAATCAGGCCCAAGAGACTTTCTGTTTGGCCGTAACACACACACAGTGACATAGTAGTATAGACTAACTTGAAAATTATGTGTATAATACAGTTTTGTTATCTGTTCTGAAGATAATATAGATATCAAAATATTAATGAAACTTGTAAATTAATCAAATATAGGTCACCAATATTTAATCACATATGTTTATATTTCATATGTAGAGCAATACATAGAAAAAGAACAGAACATTATGTATTATTTAACAATCTATTTGTAGAACACTTAATTGCTCAGAAAGTGATCACCAACAATCCTATTTTTTGAATTCACACAAGCTCCTTTGGATATAGAAAATGTATATTAACTGATTTTGCTATTTTTTATTCATTTGACTTTCATTATCCTTAATTGCCATAAAGTTTAGTATCCTATGAACTGAAAACTTGAAGCTTATATAGTTTTTTAAACTATGTCAGATACAAATGAGATCAAATTTAAATCAAGAAATTATAACATTTTGATGCCAGTTTCAATATTTTCATCTTAAAAAGATGATTTGATTAAACAATAGATGTTTTTGATATTTACAAAACCCAACAAATTTCAAGACATGGTTAAACTTGAAAAAAGGAGAGAAGGTCATATACAGAGCAAAGGCTTTTTTTAAACCCTTATAACTTAAATGGATGGTATTTGTGCTGCTATCAAGAAATACATGCACTGAGACAGCCTTAATTCTAGTCAAATCAATTCCATTTCTACACTGCTATTGCCCATAAAATGTTGTTGTCTATTATTTAACACTGATTGCACACACACACACACACACACACACACACACATACATACATACACACACACACATATATATATATATATATATATATATATATAGTCAATGGACTAGAGAATAATGTCAAGAATGAGGTACTTAACACTACCCAGAGTCCCAGCACTGGAGGCGGATTAGTATCATGCTCAGTAGATGAAAAAAATCAAGTTTTTTAGCATTGTTCATGTCAGAAAATTATACACAATAATTTACAAAGGAAATTTCATGACCTGTTGCATGTTCTCAACAGTTTCTAAATGGTGATTATGGAGCTCATTGATTGATTGATTGATTTAAATGGCATATCAACACATCTGGGTTATTTTATGCCTATAAATTAGGGAATCATATTCATTGTATGTTTATATCTACATTTTTGGAGTAATTTTTCCTTAAAACTTGGTATCATACAACTATACATGAAAAACTAATTCAAATTATTTGTACACAGTTTTATGGTTTCAAGTATTACTATCTAGTACTAATAATTTGAGTAAACTGTCCAAGTTTGATGTCTAGTTGATTATTAATAGTTTTTGTGATAAGTTTATTGTGACTTTCAGGGAGTTTCCAAGCAGATTCTTGAAATGTTCTTTCCGCATCTGAATTCATTCTTCTTGGCTGGCAGTTTTTAGTTTAAGTCTGGAGGTGCTCTTCTTTTTACTCACTTCATTTACTGTCTGCCATGCTATTTGAGATTGTCTCTCTATTGAGTTTCTAATCTTAGAGATCTTATCATGAATGTATTCTGTTTGTTCTTTTTGGTATGTGTTAATAACTTCTCTTTGTGCCGTCTTAAGTTTCTGAGTGATGGCATTTGTTGGGTTCCTTTTATTACATAGGGATGCTATTTTCACATTGTATCATTTTTTTCTTAACTGTTAATGTCTCTCATGGAACTCTGTTCTTGACCTTTAGTTTGGTTGGTATGCATCCGGCTACTGATACCATGTGGGCATTGACAAAGTTCTCATATTCGTGATTCAGAGTAAAATTTTCAGATATCTCCTGGATAGCATCAGATGTATTTCTTAGTTTTATCATATATTTATCTCTAATAAGAACTTGACATAGCACTAATGAAAATTTAAAACAAGAAAGCTGCAGGTCTTGATGAAATACCACCAGAAGTATGGAAGACAAGGAAATTCAATGACCTACTGCTCTGACACAGCAACACAGTATATAACCAGAGCATAACAGAGAGACGGACAAAAAGCTGCAACCTCCTTTTCCCCAAGAAAGGTGACCACAGAGTTGCCAAGAACGACCGCGGTATAACCCTTACTTCCATAGCGGCTAAGATTTATCATGCTTTGCTACTCAATCATGTTGAACCAGAAATTGAGAAAATTCTTAGGAAGAATCAAAATGGTATTTGGAGAAACTGATCCACAATATCATAGATTCTGACAATCCATTGAATGGCGAATACACCTACCCAAGACAAATCCCTGCTGCATAATCTGGAGCAGGCAGAAAGTAGCATTAGAGTACATGTGTTTTACTCAAAAAGGAGACATCTCCACACTAAATGGTGGTTCTCTTGCAGATAAGTTCACCTGCCTCAGAAGCAACATTTCATCTACTGAAAATGACATCAATATGAGATTAGCGAAAGCAAAGACTGCTATTGATTGGTTATCAATCACATGGAAGTCAGGCTTATACAATAAAATAAAATGCAATTTTTTCCAGGCAGCGGTTGTGTCATTTCTATAATATCGATGCACCACATGGATGCTGACTAGGCATATAGAGTAAAGGCTAGACTTACCTTCCATTTCTAAAACCATCCAAGTAAGATAGATGAGACATTTGAGACACTGCTGGAAAGCAAGAATGAAATCACCAGTGATGTTCTCAAAAGGACCCCTAAACATGGATATGCCAATGTTGGATGACCAAGAAGGGCATACAAAGCTCTCTATAGACACAGGATGTAGTCTCGAAGACCTGCCAGAAGCAATAGATGATTGGGATGAATGGTGAGAGAGACAGGGAAATCCGTGCTAGCAGTATGACCTGATGATGATCATCCTCATCATCACTAATAATTAATACAAAATTACATGTTTTTAAGTAACTATGTCTATTTAATTAAAATCATTTGTTTGGACACTGTTATATGTATCTTATACAAATACCTTTTAACAGGTCTATTTTATCTGTACATTGGACTCTAACAAGTCAGAGTGGATCAAGGTGTAATGGATATGAAGAAATGACTCCACACTCTTAATCATAGAGCAGAGTTTTGATTTTGGGAACGAGAAATTAACTTAGATCAGAAAAGTAAGGAGGTTGATGTTTGATACACAATTTGATAACATAATACTAATTGAAATCTTTGTCTTTTCATGCAATACCAAACCTAACACACTTGTAATGATTTAAGATTATTCATCGAGATATGAATTATAAAAAGTGAACATGAACTGAATATTCAGAATCAACACTGATCAGCAGATTTTCAATGAGGGTTACCAACCTGAAAAAAAAAATCACTCTACTTTTGAGATTTTTCTAAAGTAATGAGGGTGATTTTATTTCCAACTCATGATGAATGTTGTATAGCAACACAGAAGAACCAAGTGATACATACATATCAACTGATTTTGTTTGATTAATACAAGAATATCAACTGATGGGACAGTTCAATTAAAGATATAAAATAATGTATGAGGATAGATTTATACCTAAAGATCAACAGACGAGAGATGAAGAGAGAAAAAAACTGAGAAATAAGCACCAGTCAAAAGATATACCAATACATAATCTAACTATCTAAAATAGTGTTACTTTCTGTTGGTTTTTTGTTCATCTGTTAACTCTGCTAAGATGTGTCTGTGCACTCTTTGAATGAAAGTGTCACTCTCCTATGCCTCTAACTTACAATAGAGAAGTATCTATACTCAAGACTTTTAAGCAGTCACATTACTTTCTAAAAATATCTTGTATATAAGTAATTTCCTTTCCTAAATATATAATTTACACCCACTCTCAAAAGTAACAATAAGTAACATTTCTTCATGTAGAGAAAACTTTCTAACAATAAAACCTATCACCATTAAAAAGAAAAAATATCTTAAAAAAAAACTAACTTTATTCTGAGAAAGGCAAGGCCAAATCAGTAGAAAGTAAATGAAAAGCAAATTTTATTTTTTTTGATGTCGAAACAAGTGAGCCACTTGCCCAAGCTTAGCATATTAGTTAGTTCTAAATTTTTATCGTAAAAATCATGAAAATTGGTGGGTGATTCTGCACATGAACAGTCACATTAGTATTTGTCCAAGACGAGTAACTCAGCAAGTGACTACTTTGATTCCAGCCACCAAAACAATATTTATTGATTCGACAAGTATTTGAGATTTTTTGTTTATTCATTCATCTTTTGATTTTATATTTTCTTTTCTTTTTCTAAATTAGTTGGACTGAGTATGGAATTGTAATGATTACAGGTTTTGTGGGTGTGCATTAAGATTGTATTATTTTATTTCATTGCAGTTTTTTCTTATATTTCAGCTATTTCTTTTTTGTGTGGGTTTGTTTGCATTTATTTTCTTTATTTCATTGCAGTTTTTTTTATTTCCTTTTCATCTCACTACAAATATATTTCAGCTATACTTTTCTGAGTAAAAAGTGAGTCGACCATCAACTGCAGTGTAAACTTTCTACAGAGGATATCATGTAACCCATTCAGGTCAGGCAATCAGTCATTTATTCATGTACTATGATATCAATAGAGAGTAGGTTATCTATAAAGTGACTATATATATATATATATATATATATATATATATATATATATATATACACACAAATATAGAAGTGTGTATTGAAAAGAAGGGAATATATATTTATATAAATATACATACACACATATCTATAAATAAAAACATACATTGACACACACACACAGACAGATATATATATATATATATATATATACACAGCAAAAGCGAGTATGTATATATATATATATATATAGAGAGAGAGAGAGAGAGAGAAAGAGAGAGATATACATACAAATGTATACACACACACATATATATGTATATATATATATATATATATACATATATACACACACACTCATATATATATGATAGAAGTAGCGTCCTACAAAAGAGGAGCTATACAGCCACTTACTTCCCATCTCATAAACCATCCAAATTGGATATGCTGATTACTGTTGAAGAAGTAAGGACAAACTCTTAGCAACATTCTCCAGTGAACTCCTGAACATGGTGAACTAGTAAAAACTTGCATTCATTAGCTCTGTACTGACACTCCCTAATGAGCAGAGTGTTTGCTAATGGTTCAGGAGATCGGGGTTCAGTCCTAGGTCGAGTCATACCAAAGACTCAAAAAATGGTACTTGATGCCACTTTGTTTAACACTCAGCATTATAAGGTAAGGATCAAGAGTAAAGTGGAACAATCCAGGGAATAGAGTAACACCCTCCTCTACACCTCAGTGTAGTAGCTATAGAAAAGGGAGCCTTCAGGTCACCCTTGACTAAAGGGAGACAACTTTACTTACTTTATATATACACATACATAAAGATATATTTACATAAATGCATACTCTTATATATATATATATATATATATATACAAACAGGTCTATTTATATAATTCCATTCATGTAAATATATACACGTATATCTACACAGGCACTATATATATATATATATATATATATGCACACTCACACACACTATAATGTCAGAACATATGGATTGGCACTACTATCTAAGATAAGGATACCTTTGCACTCAGAGAAAAAGTATTACACTCAATAGATATGATCAAAAGTATGGTGACTGAAATATTAGTTCTTTTAAATCTTTTAATTTAAAATTTGCATGAAGAAATATGCACAGCTGAGCAACTAGGGAGATCTTTAGAGACAAGGTGTTTGAAAGATCTATCAACATCCTTGGCAATGAAAGAAGGATAAACAAGGATCAGTTTGACAAGAATAATCAGAAAACTCTTACGCTGAAATGATAAATGTATTTAATTGCATGCGATCATTTTCCCTTATTTGAATGAAAAAGTCACACTGCTTCGTGCATTTTTTGTGTGAATGGCAATCTGCAATCTAATTTGAATATGTTCACATGTTCAAGTTCTTAATATTAGCATTACTTATGAATATGCATAATTTATTATGTATATAAGAAGTCCAAAGTGACAACAGTCTCGAGTCAACGACTATTGGAAATGAATCAGAATGAGAGTGACATTTGGTTGATGCACAGAGAATGGTCCCTTGTGAGAGAGAGTGATAAAATGAATGTTGTCATCAAAGGAACCAGACTTGGTTGCAAAGAAAGAAAATTATTTCTGTTAGCCTTTGTTGATTAGAGGACATTAGAACCAAGTCTCTCTGCATTGTTCATGACAAAGTAACTAGTCTTTTAGCATTGTTAGCTACATTACCCTCCAAGAAAAAAAAAATTCCATCTTAAAAGGGGGAGAGTTCTGTGGCGTAGTGACTAATGAGCAAGATCAAACTACAGTCATGCTACTACATTCACTTTTGGACTAATACCCTAGAAAAAGGTATGAACCCTGCTATCCTTATCCCAGCTACAAGTTAAATAGTACCACTACTATTCTTCTACAAGTATAGCTTTGGAATTAAATAACCCATAAACATTGATATACCATTAAACAAAGAAACTATAGCAAACGATTTCAAAAGAAAATTTTAGATACAAAGTACAAATGTGTTAAAAAAACTCAGAGTTTGTCAAGAAAAATGAAGGACTCAGGGGGGCTGAAAATATAAAAGTAGCCAAGTATAAAAAGAATCTTAAGAAAATGTATTAATCTATAAGCAAGGTGTTTGATCTATAGAAAGCTTCTATTTCTCTACTGAGATCAAAGAACAGCCAAATAATTTTGTGGAAATCAAGTGATATCTCTTTTAAGAAGAAGGAACATTTCTATGAAATCTTGCATCAACCATTGATAAATTCTTATTAAATTGACTAGTTATTTTGCATGTAGAACATGTCACCATCAGTGGACAAAGTGATAGATTAAATTTGAGTTAGGCTCGAGGAAGTGAGTCTCTTTGCAAATTTACGTGTTTATGGAAAACATTGAGGCAATCTTTCATTTTCAAATTGTACAATGATAAATCTCTACCATAAGATTGGATTAATGCCATTATCAGCCATTTTTAAGAACAAAGACTGTGGTAATTACCAGGAAATGGCTATCATTCTTGTAGCAGAAAGATTGCTCACTGGTTTTATTCATAAATATGTTCTAAATACAAGGATAAGTAAAAAAATTTTGCAATATTTTAGTAATGTAAGGCACAATTTGGCAGTTTTGCAGAGATTGTGAAGGTAATGAGGCTCCACTGGACTGGGAAATCCTAAGCTTTGTGAAGGTGACAAATCAAACTTGACTCTATGCGTAACTAGCTAGATTTGCCTTGTTGCCTTGGAGCTTGGTCTAGAGATAGAAGAGTTTAAGCTGATCTGGCTTTGCCTTATCATTGAAATTCTTGCAGCTTGCTGGATTTGCCTCAATGGCTTAGAGTTTGGTCTAGGAATACAAGATTTTAACCTTATTTGACTTTGCCTTATCAGTGAAGTTCTTGAAATCTGAGTGAAATTTCTCGAGCCTACATATTTATACTGTAATCAACTGCACCTTCATCTTTGGAACAACAAATATTTTGGGTTATTTCCATGGTGTTATAGCTCAGTTTGGACTCGTAAAAGCACAAGTTCCTTAATTAGACAATGTACATTCATTTGTGTAGCTTTCAAATCAGACACAGAATGAAGCAATGCACAAAATGTCAGTGCACCAACTACCACAATACTATTGATCACTGTGGGTGCTTCCCATGCCTTAAACTACTTCAGTCATGCAATATATGAGATAAAAACTAGCATATAAAAAAATATTGTGAAACTTTTGACTCATTCTTGTTGCATTCTTTTATAAAGTAAGCATAGATTTAAAGAAAACTGGAGAATGTACAAAAATGATATTTACTGCTTATCTGTTTCAGGAAAAATGCTGGAAACTCTATTTCTATTTATACTAAATATTTATTGTTGTCTAGAAAAACTGTGAGATGATGAATAAGAGAATCATTATGAATTATTTTGTGAATGTTTCGGTGTCCCAACAAGTTTGTTAAGATAATTCAAGCAGTATAAGATTGTTTAAAGTCAATGGTCAAATTACTGATCACATTGGTGTTCAAACACTGTGTTGGTGGGGTTTAAATATACTGACTGTATCTCCTGCTGAGGAGGTAAGACCTCCCCCCCCCAAAAAAAAAGTGTGTCCTAGGTATTAAACTGCATCTGATGGTTAGACCTCAATTCTGGAGATCTAGGGAGTGTAGAGTACTCCTTCATTGTGATTACTCTCAAGTCAACAAACCCAGAGTAGCAGTACATGTTAGGGTCCCATCTATCCGAGTCAAATTGATCTGTCTAAAGATTATTCATATTTGATAAGACAGGATTGTTCAAAAAGAAACCTTTTTAACAAAGACGGGAAATGTAAATATCATCATGCAATGAATGCGATTTCCTAACCTTTTGGCATAAAATAACCCTAGATGGGTTGACATGTCATTAAAATCAGTCAATCAAATTTATATCTTTTGGAAGCCTAATAAAACATTTTAGTAATCTGGATTATGGGATTGCTGACAATCACTTGAAGATTGAGTCAAGAGAAAATATTCCATGAAAAATACTAACATATCAAAAGCCTTGAACAATTTCATCAACAATTTTTGCATAAAATTCTAAAACTTCATTAGAGAAAACACATGCCATCTACTGCAATTTTGAAGCATTTTATCATTCAGTCACAAACTAGGTTGGATAATCTTGAAAACATGCCACTCTCACACATTCCTAAACACATGTTTTACAGTGAACTTTCTTCTAAGAAGAAAATCAAGTTTTGCTTCAAAAACTTATATAAAGTCTTCACTTATGGCTTGTCATTTTTATCCAAGTATTTGGGAATCCTTAACTTGTAAATGCAAAGGGCAAGTTTGCTGAATCAAAGGAAATTACACACAAAAGTCAAAAAAGGTTCTAATAGAAAATTTGAATTGTTCAGGGTAGAAAAGCCATCTTAGGTAAGATAATTCAAAAAAGTGTATGTCATTGACAATGATGTTAAACTGACAAGCTATTTTCATTCTCAAGACTCAAAAGTTTTAGATTCTTATAATTGAATAATGAAATAACAGTACATAAGGAAGTCATAGCTGTAAGTAATTCTATATTAGAAATATATTTTATGAAAAGCTAATCCCAAGAAGCTGTTATTCACCAGGCTGCACTTACCATCTTTGATTAATAGGGGTACAATTAACTGATGCCTGCAACCCTCCCCACAAAAAAGGGGATGCTGATGGGACATGACAATTCTTGGTCATGTCATCCGGCTCCACATTAAATTTGACTTTGAGTCACATCTTGCCACCTTTGAGATATAAGTAATACACACAAAAAATAGTGTCAAAAATAATTCCAACAATATTTCTCTTTATTTTTTGAAAAATTAATTCATTAAAAATTTTATCAAACTTGTGCCTTATGCCAGGTAAATTTTATTGTATCTATTGTTCCCTTCAAAATGACAAATCTTTTAGATTACTCAAAAATATTTTTTAATTCAATTTTTTTCTTGAATCAAATTTGATATTTTTCATTAAAATATTCTTGACTGCACCCAAGTTAATTCTTTGACAGACATTACAGATTATCTACTCATAAAGCAGTTGAATATTAAAATAAGACATTTTTATACTAGTAAATCAAAAGATATGTAATATTTTGCAAAGTGCTACTTTGCAGAGTATATATATATATATATATATATATATGTGTGTGTGTGATGCATTTCAAACTGTGGGAGATCCTTGTTGTAGTTGTGGTAGTAAGAATATTCACAGATAGTACATTGCTTCCCTCTATGATTTGACAGCTGTACAAATAGATGTGCAACATATTCTGATTTGGGAACTTATGCTAAACAAGTTTGAAACTGTGCCATAACACCATGGAAATAACCAAAAAAATTTGATCACAATACAGTAATCAGATGGTTCAAGAAATTTTGCTCATTTTGCAAAAATCTTGAAGATAAGGCAAGGTCAGGTGGATTTTTATGCTGTGCTTCAAATCTCGTAAGTAGCACTCAAAGAGTATCAGGCTAGCTCAGCATCTGACGGTCCGGTGTGGTTTGTCCTCTTCACAACCTCAGCAAAAGCATCGAGAACTGCTGAACTCGGTCTCCAAATTAACTAAAGATTGCAAAACTTTTGACTCACCCTCATAAAAAATTATCTTTGATTTGCAAATAAATAAGTAGAAATGCTCTATAATTAGCTTTCAATAGTTATTTCCCTTGATGAATTATAAGGATCAGTGTTAAACCAAACAGAAACTTTACAGTATTATTAAGTTGCAAAGAGATTAACATAAGGATTACAGATTCTGAGAGAAATCCACTTGGTATTTGCAAAGGATCAATGTATTTAAATACTAAAGTATACTTATAGAATATCAATATCTTATGAACAATAATATTCTTTTATATTTGTTGATATTTTGATGTTTATTTACATCCTTATCTGAAAATATAAAGAACAAAATATGAATAAAGGACTAACATCAACTTATATAGAGTAGATGATACGTAAGAAAAGGAAATATTTATTGAGATATATGAAGTATCATTTATATTACTGAATAAGAATTGTCTTAGTATATGTATGTGTGTGTATATATATATATATATATATATATATAGAGAGAGAGAGGGGGGAGGGGGAAAAGATAGAGAGTGATAGGTGTACACTCTTCTAGACAGACAGATTTCTATATATTTATAGAGATCTGTGTATGTATGTATAAAAAAGGATGTATGTATGTTTAGACTTATAAACACACACACATATATATATAGATAAAAAAGAACTATATGTATTTCCAAGTACTTATACCAGTTTACATACACATATTTTATATATATACACAGATATATATAAATGTACAGATATCCCTCAGTCTAGGAGTGTATGCATAGCTCTCTCTCTCTCTCTCTATATATATATATATATATATATATATATATATATATATATATATATATATATATATATATGTATATAAAGTGTACATATATGCAATATGTATATATACTTGAACAAAATTATAAACCAGCATACTCATGCACATATTGATACATATGTTAATGCAGCAGTATGAATGCCAGAGATTTTATATATATATATATATATATATATATATATTTGTTTATAGCTACACAGATGTAAGTAAATGTTATATATGAATGTATATGCACACACATATATACTATTTTGTCCTTTTGTGTTGTGACATTCCCACCCAATCTGATCCTAAATTCACCAATAATGATTTCCTAAGAACAATTCTGCAAGTTCCCCTGCAAATCCTGTCCTACTAATGGTGTATTTTGTGGTTAGCACCTTGTCTGACCCTCACAATGCTGGGCGTGGTGAAAGTGGCGGTCAGGTTGAGCAAAATCTGCCCCCATTGTTCTGCTGCTGCCGAGCACACATGCATACAAGACAAATGTTTTATTTGGCAGGAGTCAAAGGAGAAGCAGTGGAATTGGTTCCATTGTGGATATCTTATTGGAGGCATTTACGATTTCAAAGAATCTTGTGTAGAAGGAGGAGTAAAGTACATTGAATGAAAGAACACTTAATATATAAATGTGTCACTGACAAAAACTATATGAGTATATATTTTCACCTGCACACACACACACACACACACATATACAATCGTAAAGAAATACTTACACACATGCACACACACACACACACACATATATATATATATATATATATACATAAATATATATATAAGAAAACAAAATCCTTTTTTGCATCTACTCATATATTTTGTAAATGTACATGCTTGTGTGGCACAAGTATAGAATACCTGAATAATTGGGTACAAGTGTATGAATAACACACACACACACACATATATATATATATATATGTGTGGGTATATTTAGTCATCTGTATACATGTGCAACAGTGATGAAATAAATATCTGCAATATATTTGTGTGTATACATATTCCCTCATTTTTTATATATGCATGTAGAGGGTTATACTTGTGCCTCTGTGCGTGTGGATATGTGTTTACATATGTGCATATATATACATATATATTTACACATTTTAACCCATTTATACCAGTATGATTGTGCATATATATATATATATATATATATATATATATGCAGGAAATATACATTTATTTATATACTAAGGTTATATATTTTGTATATATGGATGCACACAAGATGAAAACAGAAAAGATAGAGAAGAGATGGATATATAACTTTTTTAATGCAAAGCCGGTCTTAAAAAATTCAACTTGGTCTATTTTATATATATATATACACACACACCAAGCTCTTTTTTGTTTGAAATTGGTTTATAGCTAAAATTATTTTAATCTTGCCAAAAATGTTTGAGGCTATTCAAAATGTTGGTCAACCAAAGTGCTCCAGGCTTGAACCAAAGTTTGTCACCAAATATTTGCAGGATAAGAAGTGCAGATCATGCAAAATTTATAAAGTATGTTTTAGTTAAAAAAAATGTTTATAAATAAATTAAAGATGGGTTTGCCACAATGAGCTTGAGTAGAAATACACTGACTCTGGTAAAGAAAATATTCCAGACACACCAGTGAATAAAGAAGGTCATGCTGACAGTCTTCAAGAACATGAAAATACTGGGAGAGTACTCATGGCATTGTGGCTAATGAGCTGTAATTAACAAGTTTCAACTCCAGTTGCACTCAATTTTAGACTAATGCCCCTTGGAAAAGGTATGAACCTTCTTATTTCCCACCAACTATGGATTAAATAGTAATACTACTGGTCTTCTAAAAAGGATAACTTTGGCATTAAATAACCCATAATGGTTGATATGTCATTAAACAAGAAACCAAATCTTGTAAGGACCCATCATTATTGATTTCCTTGAAAAGGTGCAACTATAAACAATGCTTCATATTGCCAACTGTTTAAGAAAAATTCACCTTATTTATTAAATGACCCTCACACACACACACACACACATATATATATATATATATATATACTGCTTATTAGTATTTGAATGAACACAGTTGGTTTTGAAAGTAAAATAGAAACATTATACAAGAACCAAATTTTAATGCAATTAATATAAGGCATGCATTTAGTTACCTTTTAAGGTTCTGAATATTAAATTTCTAGAAAATGATTTTTTATAAAAAAAAGTTAGTTATTGAAGGAAAAAAGTTTTTTTATCCTTCCAAAATCTTATTCTGAATTAATGAATGAGATTGAAAAGGTAAATTTACATTGCTATTTGTAAGAATGACTAAATGATTAAGTTAACTCAAAATCCCAACTGTTGGTGCTGATAGTCCCTTACAGAGGTGTAAAGAGAAACAAAAAGGAGTTTGGTTTGCTTTGGATTTATGGCATATCAACCTTTGTAGGTCATTTAATGCCAAATCCATTTTTATACATACAAACAGTTCTATTTCAAACAATTCAGTTTAGCATAAGTACACAGTTTAAATGTCAAGATCAGTTCTATTTCAAGCAATTCAGTTTCACATAAGTACACTGTTTAGTTCTATTTAACCCATAGATAGGGCCCTCAATTATTGTTATTATTCATTGCTGGAAACTATATAACTGTGTGCAAACAAATTATAATTATTTGATAAAAATAGTTACTTGAAACTATATACTTGTGTATAAATTTTTAGTATTAGACAGGAATACTTGAAACAATATAACAGTGTGTGAATTATTTCTATTGGACAGACTTTGTACAAAACTTTTTAAAAAATGCAAATATTAACATACAATGAATGTGATTCCCAAACCTCTTGACATAAAATAACCATTGGTAGTTTGGCATGATGTTGAAATCAATCAAAATCCTTTATGGTTTCTGAAATCTTGGACAATAAAAAAACTTTTCACTTAATTTCAATACCATATAACAATATTCATAAGTGACAAGTGTGAATTTTTTTCTAATTATAAATTCAATATATCTTTAAATGTTATACTTATATATGTAATGAAAAAGATTAATACTGAAGTATATAGTTTTGCATAAAAAATGTGTAAACTGTAGCCTATTTCACTGAGTCCATCTATAAATGTGTTCATGTGTGTGTGTAAGTACATGAGTTTGCTCTTATGTCTATATGAACATTTTGAGATTAAAATGAAAAACAAAATAATGAAAGTGAATAAATTTACTTTCTTGATTTTAAGAGAACTTCCGATTTACTTTGTTCTGCAAACAATGAATTAGTGGCACATTGAAATACTGCAAGAAATAAATTTGAACGGCATTACTTATACAGAAAATAAGTCAAGTATAGATCTGTCTGATTAAGAGAAGTGGTTAAATCTGTATCAAATCAGGTTATCGTCTAGGATATAAAGTTAGAGGAAAGTAAGCAATACTTTCTTTATGGTAAACAAAAAAACAAGAAGGGAACAACTGAGTAGACTTTGTTCATTATTAAAAAATAGCAAAATAAGAAAGAAAAAAAAACAAACAATACATTCTGTTTTATTCTTTTGAATAGAGAGAAGAAGCTTACAAGCACTTGGGTGAGTCAAAAGTTTTGCAATATTTTAGTAACATGGGGCACAATCAACTACTCCAGATGTTTTTACCTAGGTCATGAATGTGACAAACCACACTGGATAGCAAGATTGAATGATACTCTCTAACTGAAACATGTAGGATTTGCCTCTATGGATTGGAGTATGGGCTCAGAATCCATTGTTTTAGTCCTACCTAACCTTCCCTGATTGGTAAAGTTCTGTCAACCAGAGCAAAATTTCTTAAGCCATTTGGTTACTGTACTGTGATCAACTTCACCTTTGCTTTTTGTTTAACAAGTGTTTATGGTTGGTTCGGCTGCATTATTGTCAAGTTTTTAACTTGCAAAGCATGTTCCTGAATCAGACTAGATGAATATTTGTTCGTGCAGCTCTCAAATCACAGAGAGAAGCAATCCACAATGAGTCAGCACACCAACTACCATGATACTATCAACCAGAGTGAATACCTCCCATGGCACGAACTGCATTGGTCATGTGATATATGCACCACAAACTAACACGTACTGAAATATTGTAAAACTTTTGACTCACTCAAGTATTATTTAAAAACTAATGTCCCTATGTGTGATCCAGTACATTCCTTGTGCACTATAAGCCATACCAGCTCAGTTACTCATGGAATAAAACTCATATGATACTGAACAAAACTGTTTGTGTTTCCCTTTATTCTAATAGTTTTGGGAAAGGCATATATCCATCCATTCTTCTCCTCCCCAGTTATGGGTATTAGTTCTGCCCAATCCCTTTGCAAGGTGCGACACAAGCCTAAATTTTTTAGAGTGGAGTTTTTCTTCTCCGAGACTGATTGTCTAACCAAGGTTAATGTAGAGTAGAAGACAACTTACTCAGTGAAGCAAACAAGTATGTTTATGCATGGCATGCAGAACGAGAGGTATGCTTTACAGAGAGAGAAAAAAGAAACGTGGTCACCCTAATACCTCAATTTGAAATAAAAGGCAGCCTTGAGTGAGGAGAATTTGCGAGAGTGGTGTAATTTTTTTTGAGTGAGTATACCAGTCAATCATAAAAATGCCATGAGTGGAGAAAGGAACAGTGCGTATGAAAGATGCAATCAAGTGAAGATATTACTTTTGTTGGCAAAGACGAATAGAGTAAAGATGTTATCTAAAGATCCCTGGATCATTCCCAGGTTTCAGCACCAATAAAAAATTTGCATACACCACTTTTGCAAATTCTTCTCCCTCAAGACTTCCTTTTATCTTAAAATGAGGTGTTAGGGTGGGTATATTTCTTTTTTTTTTCTCTCTCTTGGGTGTACCTTACATACTGCATGCCAGTTATAAATGTGCTCGCTTTCCTTTACACTATAATTTGACTTCTCTTCTACAACTAATGAACCCAGTTTACCTTCCTATTTACCCATAACTGGAGAGGAGAAGAACGGATGGATATCCGCCTTTCCCAAAACTATTAGAATAAAGGGGAACACAAACAGCTTTGTTCAGTATTGTATGAGTTTTATGCCATTATTAACACAGGTGAAATGGTTCTGGATTGTTTTCTGATCTGATAATTGTATTCTACCAACCAATAAATGGAATAAATGCCTATCATGAGCATGTATTCCATTTCTTTGTGATATGATTTGATTGCATGGCCTTTCCCGGCAGTCACTAGTTTTTCCGATTGTTATCCAACCTTTCTCAGCTGTCACTAATCTTTCCTAGTGTCATCCAACCTTTCTCAAAAGTATGTAGTAAATATTGTATACACATGATGCTGCTGCTACAAAAAAGCAATGTCTGTGTTCCAGCAAAGCTCTCATTCAATGATGACTTTAGGATCAGGCATAATTTGGGGGTCAAAGTATTAGTATGATTACCCCAGGTGACCCAGCAGTATTTTACTATACCATCAGATGCTGTTGTTTTTCTGTTACATTATGGTAATGCTATCACCAAATGCAGCTTCTTTGTATAATTCAGTGATGTAAGATTTGAATTAACTGATGACAGTTCAGAAACAAATGTGAATTCAAAAAAAGAAGAGGAAACTATGGACCAACAGCAACTTGAACAACTCTAAAGCATGGCGAGATTATTTCTGAACCAGAAATGGATAAATAACATTTTCATCTGTGAAGCATACTCCTCTTTTGAAGAAGTATATTTTGATTAAAGAATCATTGCAGCAAAGATTTATTTGAGTCTACACGGAAACAAGAAACAAACAAATAAACCATCTCAAGTGATTCTCACTTGCCAATTGCGATATACACAATCATTATTTGATAACTGTAGGAAATGAGTTTGAGAAAAATGAAAGACTCCAAATAACAAATTAAAAAACTTTGCTACCATCTTGCTAAAAACACTTAAATAACTTGAAAAAAACAGCATCCCCACACAAAAAAGGGTTATGGTGTTTAGGGATCAAAAGGAAGACAAGCAGATAAGAGAAGTAGGTTGAAACAAATATATTACAATAACAGAACAAATATACAGAATACAGGTGTTATACAACAGTTAGGAATGTCCTTCTGGTACTATCAGGCAGCTAAGAGATTATCTCACCGAGTGTCAAGTAGAGTCGGTATGTATTGAGGAGGAATAGCCCATTACCATGAGGTACCATAACATCCCCTTATAGAACTCAATTCCACAGGAGTCTAAAAAAGAAATTTCTTTTTTTCATAGCTCCATTTCTAAGGCTTTAACTGTAGTTGTAAAAAGTTTATTTATCCTGAGGAATCTTTTTTTTATAAAAAGTTTATAAAATTTCTTAGTCGTTTTCCTCCGCTTTACTTGCTTGCTTACTTACAGAAACACAAGCATTCCTTTTTTACGATTTGGTAGATAAAAACTTGACTGACTTGTGTTATATTCTGAGTTGTGGGCGAGAAATGCGTATGGTTGCAAAACAAAGAACGTATAGATACTCACAATAACACAGTAATGATGTTATAGAAATTTTTTATAGATAGATTAAGTACAGAGAGTAGAACGGAGAAATACATTCACAGTCAAAGAATGAATTCAGTGGCAGTAGCTACAAAGTTCATGTACTGTACTTGTCTTGTGGTGAAGGGATGGTTTTCTCGGAATCAGGATACGTTGGTAGCTGCGGAGAGCGTTTGATGTATCGGATGGCAGGCGCCAGACGGGGTGAAGAATCCTTAACACGGGTCGTGTGAGGGAACAAGTCTGTGGTGTAGGAACGCAACTGAACTGATGATTGTTTGGTCCGTCTATTTATACGTTTTCTGTAGGCTCAGAACGGCAATTTTTGTGCCCCGCGGGAAGCGTTCCGATTGGATATTTATTAATGTATTTTTTTTTGTTAATTTATCGCAAACAGAAGTTCTGCGCGGAGCCTATGCGTGAGCGACTAACTTTTCATTTTTAGTTGAGAACTCGAAGTGTTAACTTCCGTTTCTTTTTTCTTTTCTTCTTTTCTTTCTTTTTGTTTTTTCAAATCAAGGCAAGATCTCGTCTTGTAACAGCTCCCCCAGATCTTACCATGATTTGAAGTTGCTATGTTGTTAGTGCTTGCTTGCGTGCATGTTTTGTTTTGGTGTTGTGTATTATCTATTTTGTTTTTTGGCACATAACGAAGTCTTTAAAGCGTGCTGGGAGTTGCCCTCGTGTTGTTCGTTTCGTTGGGTTTTGGGTATTGTCTCCGGAACTGCAGTCATTTGCGACGAGATGCTCCCCTGACGAAAGTGTAGGGAGTTGTGACAACGGGTGATGGGTAGGTTGCCGGGGCGGACAAGGAGATAGGAGTGGTCGTGTCGACGGGTGATTGGGAATTTGGTGAGGTGGGGATAGAGCTGGAGGTGGGGGTGGTCGATGCATGTGTTGCAGGTCATTTGGTCGTGGTACGAGTCGACGGACGTGTCCACGGTGAACCCAATGCGTTTCACAGTTGTCGTTTTTCACTTGAACTACCAAACCGTTCGTTTTGGTGACCTCAAAGTCACCTATCCAAGGCAGGTGAGACAAGTGGGCTGTTGTGGATTGCGGTCGGTGGAGTAGCACCTTGTCACCGACTTGTATCGGGTCTTTGAAGATGCTGCGGTTCAGTTTGGCTTCCATTTTGTGGTCAGCCTCGTTGTTCGCCAAGGCGACTCTTTGATGCACTTGTCGGAGCAGAGCGTTTATCTGCATACCGTAAGCACCTGGGTTGTTGTTAACGATGTCTTGGCAGGGGATCTTCGGTAGACCAATGTTTGGTTGGCGGCCGGTGATAATGTAATGCGGGGATGCACCAGTGGCGGTGTTGGCTGTGGCATTCATTGAGGAAACTGCGGATTCGAGAACGTCCGTCCATTCACAGTTTCTGTCTTCGCAGATCATGTAAAGGGCGTTTTTTAAGGTCCGGTGTTGCCTCTCAATGTTCCCCGAGCTTTGTGGTCGCCACGGGCAGTGAAGTTCCCGGGTGATCGAGGTTAGGTCACAAAATTCCTTGTAGGCCTCACCAGTGAAGTGGGTTCCTCGGTCGGAGGAGACAATGCGGGGAATCTCGCGGTGACGAAGAAAGAACTGGTAGAGTCCGCGGGCTGCGTCGATTGCGCGGTCTCTGGCACATGGTATGGCCATGAGGTGGCGGCTGAAGCTGTCTAGAATAGTAAGTATGTACCGCTTGCCCTTTGAGAGGGGCATTGAGACAAAATCTATGTAGACAACCTCGAATGGTTTTCCGCCTCTCTTGCAATGGCCCGTGGACCAGTTTCGGCGCATGCCGTAATTTCCCTTGCGTTTAGCGCAGGTTTGGCATGACTGAACATACGCCCTGATATCGCGATTTTTGAACTCCCACCAGTAGCTGGATAGGTGTTCCTGCATGCGGGAGATCCCTGAGTGGTTGACACAGTCATGGGCTTGGTGGAGATATTTTGTCCGGAGCTTGTAGGGTACTACCAGTTTTGGTGTGTTTGTAGTATCCCTGATCATCAATACAGATGTACCAGGTTCCAAGTAGAATTGGTGCATGTGTTTGTTATATAGCCCGGTACGATGATCTTTGGGGTCGAGTAGGGTAGCGTCCGGTCTTGGGGTTGCCAACTGAAGAGCTCTGATGATTTTTGAAAGTGTGTCATCAGAGGCTTGTTCCGCTGCAATACCCATGTGGTCAGCTATCTCTTCAACCGGGA
The DNA here is from genome assembly GCA_963585895.1 of Sepioteuthis lessoniana. Taxonomy (NCBI): domain Eukaryota; kingdom Metazoa; phylum Mollusca; class Cephalopoda; order Myopsida; family Loliginidae; genus Sepioteuthis; species Sepioteuthis lessoniana. Next base: position 144,696,885 of record OY757905.1, on the reverse strand, counting down.
TGGTCGATGTGGCATGAAACGCGAGGAACGCGTCGATGGCCTGCAGATGATGCTGAATGTTCCGTGTTGTGTGAGTCCCAGGGAGCAGCTGGGAGCTCTTGATTTCGTCCATGCACCAGGATGGAACGTAGATGTTTAGACTGGAGCCTTGGAGTTTGAAGCGCTTCCCTGCAGGTGTGGGGTCTGCTGTAAGCTTGTCCTTGCTGTGGCCATATCTCCGACTGAGCATGTCTGCCCAGACATTCGATTCACCTTCTACATATTCCAAGACGAATTTGTAGCACGATATTTCCTCCTGCCATCGTCGTATCTTCGCATTGTTGAATTCACGTTGATCCAAGTATGTGAGAGATCGATGATCTGTGAGGACGACGAAGGGACGACTACGCAAGAAGTAATCGAATTTGGTGATGGCCCATTTTATCGCATATGCTTCGCGTTCAGTTGTTGACCAGTTGCGCTCCGTCGCGTTAAAGGTGTGTGAGGCAACTGCTATTATTTTCTTTTGGCCGTGTTTATTCTCTTGCATGAGAATGGCCCCACATGCGATATCGCTGGCGTCGGTGGTGAGGGTAAAGAGTCCGGTGAAGTCGGGGAATGAAATGATTGGTGGTGAAGCGAGGCGCTTCTTAATTTTATTGAAAGCCTTGTTGGCCCCTTCGGTCCAGACGAATGTTCGTCCGGGCTTATTTAGTTCGTTTATGGGGGCCATTAGATTGGAGAACATGTCGGTTCTGATGCTCTCATTAAGGCGTGTCTCGATGAATTGCCGAATCCATACGAGACGTCCGATGAGACTTTGTAGTTCTTTTCTCGTTGTCGGGGGTTTCATGTCGATAATGGCGCGGACATATTCGGGGTCGGCCTTGAACCCGTCGCTATTCACGATGCGACCGAGAAATTTAGCTTCGGACGCGAGAAAAATGCATTTTTCCGGGTTTAGTTTTAATCCGAACTTGCGTAGAGTAATAAATAATTGCTCCAGCGCTGTTACATATTCCTCGAAGGTTTTGGCGTGGACAAGATTATCGTCAATATATGACGATATGTTCGCGCGTGAGGCCACTGTGTCGAGAGCCTCAGCTATGCATCGCGAGAAGATTTGTCCAGCGGATGTTAGACCGAAAGCCAGACGAGTGTATTGGAAACAGCGTCCTTTCCAAGTAAAGGCCGTTTTATGGCGGTCACGTTCGTCAATGACGATTTGCCAATAGCCATTGCGGAGGTCGAGTGTTGAGAAGTACTTGTTACCTTCGCCAATCTTGTTGAATGTCGAGTCAATGGTAGGTATTGGGTATGGGTCGAGATCGACTAAAACCTTGTTGAGGGTTCTTTTGAAATTTGCGACCACTCGAATCTTTCCGTTTTTCTTGCGGACGGCAAAAACGGGACTGTTAAATCCTTTAGGGTCGTTGCAAGGTTCGATAACACCCTCACTTGCCATGCGGGCAATTTCCGCGTCAACATCATCCTCCAGTGCTTGGGCTATAGGGTGCTGTTTTTGGCTCCTGGACTGGCCGTTGGTTGGTATGCGTATGGGCTTGATGAAAGTGCCCCTTCTATTGTCGTCGGTGCCGAGAATGTCCGCATAGCTGATGAGTAAATCGGCGGTAGCTTCTAATTCACTACGGCTATGATGGTCTGGAAGCGATAGGCCTACGGTTTGCTTAAGCCAATGGAGTTTTTGGTTGAGAGTTAACCCGTTAGGCGATGATCTGGCTGTGGCTCGTGGTTCCTCGTTGGAAACGGTTAGGGCGCCGTGTGAAAGGTTGTGGGTCGGTTTTATCCTTGGATGGACGGTTGTAGAGAGCGGGACAGTATGTTTTAGCTTGCCAGATGGGAGTGTGCGCGCAAGTTCTACAGTCGCCTTCTGGTTATCGATAGTATAGGATAACAGTGTGTGGTGGCCGAGTATGTTCTGGCCGATCAAGATGGGAATGTCTGATGTCGTGATCAGTGTGTCGACGTTGCAGAAAGCGGGAGAAGTATCGTCACCCAAGGTAATGTCGCAGGTGAGCTTGCCCAGAATAGAGATGTTCCCTCCGATTCCTTTGACTCGGATGTTGGTTTTGGACATGTGTCTTCTTGCATCTTCAGGTAAGCGAGAAATGGGAATGATGCAAGTCGTGCATCCGGAATCCAGCATGCCTACACCGGAGAATGTGATGCCGTTGTTGCGGAGGTTGACCTGAACAAGGGGCGATCGGAGATCAGGTTGGATTTGAACGTTAAATGTGTGATGATGCTGAGTGGATACATGGACCTGGGAACGATTCATCACATCTCGTTCGGTCCCAACCGAAAATCCAGTTCGTCGAAGCGCGTCGCGTGTTCATGGTTGTGCTGATCGCTATCTATTCCAGGTAAACCGGTGTCGGTGGTCGCTATGTGTGCTTGAGCATGAGGGGGGTGAAAATATGGGCACCTGTTGCCCTTAAAGCATGCGCGGCCTCGTAAAAAATTTTTGCACATTGCTTGTTGGCTGGGTTGGCCAGCGCTTCTTTGTGCCCGGTTGTGCTTCATGTTGTAGGTTCGACTTTTCCAGTCAACGATGGATGGGTTCCGCCTGTGGGTTTGTCGCAGTTGCTTGTTCAGATCCAGCAACTGTAGTTGTACGTCGGCTAGTATCTTGTCACTTTCAAGGCTACGAGGTTTGTCAGAGTGTGTAGGTTGGCTCGCCATCAGCGCAGTGGTTTCAGCGGCGGTGGTGATGTCCGTTTTGATACCACGATCAAGATAGCGTTGCGCATCGCTGGCTATACCACCCGCTGAGTAGTGTCTGTCCATAGTTTTGACGAGGTGTGGATAGATGTTAGGTGTCCATGCCTTGATCTTTTCACTCATGAGCATGGCCCCCATTAGGGAAAATGCAGTTTCGGCCGTCATCTCAGCATTTTGTCTGTCCGACTTGAATTTTGCCGTGATGTGGACTGTGGCCTCTCGGATTGTGTTTTCAAGTCGGCCTGCAAAATCAGTGAGTTTCTCTCCCTCATGTCGCTGAAGGTCCCATGCTCGGCTTAGGTACTGGAAGTTTGTCATTTGGCTCCCGTGGATGGATATAAGGTAAGCCTTTAGTTCCTCGAACGTGGACGTAGGCTGTCTTGAGTCCTCCATCAGCTGGAATATGCCTTCGTTCAGTAGTTGCTTTGCCAGCTTGACAAACTCCTTCTCCATTGCAGGATATTCTCTTAATTCTGGCTTAACGTGTATGGTGTAAGCCTTATTAAGGTCGGTAATGAAGCGGTTTACATCGCTGCCCGGTTCGAAAGTCCGGATGGATTTTGTGGCGTCCCGAAGTGACTGCTGTCGCAATAGAAGCTCATAGTTTGTGGTGTGTTGTTGCAATGTGTGCGATCGATCGTGTGCGGTAGTTTGCAGAGCAGTTAAAAGTTTGTGGAGGTCTGTTTTCAGTTCACTAATGATTAATTGTGCTTGCGGGTTGTCTGCTGGCTCCATGTCAATTTTCGTTTGGAGAATCGCTGCTTTTTGCTGTTTTATAAGTTCCAAGTAAACCGGGACATTGGCCCAGCGGTTAGAGTGTTCGCCAATGGTCCGGGAGACCTGGGTTCAATCCCAGGTCGAGTCATACCAAAGACTTTAAAAATGGAACTTGATACCACCTTGCTTAACACTCAGCATTATAAGGTACGGTTCAAGGGTAAAGTGGAGCAATCCAGGGAATGGAGTAGCGCCCTCCCCTACACCTTGGTGTAGTAGCTATCGAAAAGGGAGCCTTCGGGTCACCCTCGACTATGGTCGCTAACTTTACTTACTTATAAGTTCCAAGATTTCTGATCGAGAAAGGCCGGAGTATTCCATACTTGTTTTGCTGCACGCTTGACACCAGTGTTATATTCTGAGTTGTGGGCGAGAAATGCGTATGGTTGCAAAACAAAGAACGTATAGATACTCACAATAACACAGTAATGATGTTATAGAAATTTTTTATAGATAGATTAAGTACAGAGAGTAGAACGGAGAAATACATTCACAGTCAAAGAATGAATTCAGTGGCAGTAGCTACAAAGTTCATGTACTGTACTTGTCTTGTGGTGAAGGGATGGTTTTCTCGGAATCAGGATACGTTGGTAGCTGCGGAGAGCGTTTGATGTATCGGATGGCAGGCGCCAGACGGGGTGAAGAATCCTTAACACGGGTCGTGTGAGGGAACAAGTCTGTGGTGTAGGAACGCAACTGAACTGATGATTGTTTGGTCCGTCTATTTATACGTTTTCTGTAGGCTCAGAACGGCAATTTTTGTGCCCCGCGGGAAGCGTTCCGATTGGATATTTATTAATGTATTTTTTTTTTGTTAATTTATCGCAAACGGAAGTTCTGCGCGGAGCCTATGCGTGAGCGACTAACTTTTCATTTTTAGTTGAGAACTCGAAGTGTTAACTTCCGTTTCTTTCTTCTTTTCTTTCTTTTTGTTTTTTCAAATCAAGGCAAGATCTCGTCTTGTAACACTTGTTTTACCAGGTTTAATGTAGAAAGACTTTTTAGACCTATTTGTTTTTATCTATTTACATTTTGTATTATTTTTTTAATATCTTCTACATTTCGGGTTGACTATAATCAAATCCATTGCTTTCCTTTTCCTCTTAGAATGGCATATTTCAGGAGCGACTAGAGGGGTTGGAATATTAAAAGTGTCGTAGATGACATCCATCACCGTTTCCTCCAAAGGACCACTATCTGCCTCATTCGATATGCATCTCCTTAATTGGTTAAGATGTCTTTTATGCATGAATTGTGGACCCTTTACAATGTACATCACATTCCCAACTCTTCTCTCAATTGTACTGGCCACCCCAAAAGATTTTTTGTCTTTAAAAATTCTGAAAAAGACTTTTTCTTCGGGATTATAGCGTTTTGTTGGTACGATTTTGTTCTTCCAGGCTTCATCTGTTTAGGTTGTAATTTGTCATACAGACTGTATTCTACGTGCAAACATCACCTCGGCTGGTGATAGTGGAGCTGGTGTTTTATTATTTAGAGTAATCCTATATTCCTGAAGGAATTGTTGAAGAGCTTTTTCAGTTAGTGTAGCCCTAACTTTTTTCAAAGCTCTCTTCAAGGTATCCACAAATTGTTCAGCCTGTCCGTTAGACCGCAGATGGAATGGGGTGGTAGTGATGTGATCAATCTGGTATGATTCGCAGAAGTCTTTCAACTCTCTCAATATAAACTGGCTTCCATTTTCAGACTCTATGGTGTCGACTACACCAAACTTTGTGAACAGCACATGAAGAAATTTTATGGTGATTTCTATGGATGGGTTTTTACATCTATGTACTTCGGGCCACTTTGATAAACTGTCGACTACAATGAAATAGTAAAATCCTTCTTGTTGGCCAGCGAAGTCAATGTGTATCCTAAACTATGGAAAGTCTGTTTTTGGTCCGGGGTTGAATTTAATAGGAGTTACCTTAGCAGCCAGGCCACAGCCTTTGCATGGTTTGACCGCGCTTTCAATATCTTTGTCCATGTTTGGCTAATAGACAAAGCTACACATCATACTTTTCATCCTAATAGACCCTGGATGGCCAGCGTGAAAATCTTTCAAAATATGTTTCTCCAATGTTGATGGAACCACAATGCATTCTCTGTAAAGTAACACATCGTCGCATGTACAGAAAACGTCTGTAGTACGCTGGTCCTTTCCCAAAATTTTTTGTCTTTATCCAGTTTATATACTCATCACGGAGAGCTTCTTACTTAACTTGATCAAGTGTCACTGGGAGTTCGCTAACTGAATTGCAAAGGGTAATTTTTAATTCGCATTCAGATTCAAGAGAGGCAATAACAGTGTTTTCCAGTGGTTCTTTGAAATTTGGGAATTAACCTTGATAGTTTGTCCGCATGGCTGAATTTATTCGATGGTGGGTACACCATTTTGAAATTATAATTAAGCAAGATTGTACCTCATCTCTATAGTCTGTTGGCTGTGTGAGTAGACAGACCTTTCTTTGAGCCAAAAATGGTGAGTAATAGCTTGTGGTCAGTCTGTAGCGTAAAGTGTCGACCATGAATAAAACGGTGAAACTTTGAGACTGCAAATATAATCCCCAAAGCCACTTTTCAATTGGTGAATAATTTTTCTCCGCAGGAAGCAAAGCTCTCAACACGTGAGCCTTCAGTTAGATCATCCCATTAATCATGTTGTGCAGAATGCATGCTCCTACACCATACAAACTAGTATCGCTGGCCACTATAATATCCAAATCTGGATTATAATGGGTAAGAAATAGGTCTGACGTCAGTTTTTTCTTTATTTTTTAAAATGCCTCCTGGCATTCTGCTGTCCAAACCCAGGGTTTGTCTTTTTTAACAATTCATTGAGAGGGGCACACAAATCATACATATTCGATATGAATATCTGGTAATAATTAGCTAGTCCCAGGAAACTCTACAATGAAGCGATATTATCGGGTGCCGGTATGTCTTTAATTGTAGCAGCTCATTCAGGATCTGGTCTTTTACCATCTTTATCAATAATGTAATCCAGGCATTTGAGTTTTTCTATAAAAAAATTACATAAGTTTAAGACCATAACCTTGAATCTTAATAAAAAATTTGTGGACGTGTTTCTTGTGTTCGATTATGCTTTTGCTTTTCATCAGAATGTCATCTAAATAATCAACCGCAAAGTCAAGGCCACTCAGCATAGGATCCATCACCTGCTGAAAAATTGCTGGCGCGACCTTCACTCTGAATGGTAAACACTCGAATTTATATAATCCATGTCGCGTATTTATGCACAATAGCTTTGAACTCACTTCTTCAACTGGAATTTGCAAATAAGCGTCGCTAAGGTCAATTTTTGAGAAAAATTTTCCACCATTTAGCTTTGCAAATATGTCCTTGGGGCAAGGAAGAGGATAATTAAAATCTTTCAGAGCAGTGTTTAATCCAGTAGAAAAATCAGCACAAAAAAAAAATCTTTGGATTTCTTTTTCACACAGACCGTTGGGTGCAGCCCACTCGTTATACTCTAACTTTGAATGAACTCCAGTTTTTACTAGTCTATCATGTTCCTCGTTAATTTGTTCCGACGAGGCAAAGGGCACATTTCGCTTCTTTTTGAACACTAGCTATCTTGAAGTTCAAATTTGCCATCATTTTAGTACACCTGCCTAAACGACGAGAAAAAATTTCAAGATAGGCTACCTTTAGCTTTTTTTTTAGTTTGTCAGCTTCGGTACTCATAGTTGGTCTACCAAGTTTGTAAATTAATTATCTTCAGATATGACGCAGAATCCAGCTGGAATTTCACACTTATTTTTAACATTTTTACACGTGCAAATTTCCTTGTGTTAGCATCATCTGGTTCGTCTGACTTTGTATTTTTCATGCTGCTAATTATTTTGTTTTTAGATCAGCAATGTGAGATTTTATGTCTGACTCGGTTACATATAGAACATTTCTTATTCCAGAAAGTACAATCTTTGTACCAGTTTAGAGCTCTACATACGAAACATGGTTTAGTGGGCAAATAATTTTGCTTGTTCTTTGATTTATTGTTGTTAATGGGGGACTTTGTTTCAATTCATTGAAGCATATTTTTCCGATGTGAGCAATACCGGATTCCTCAATTTCTTTAGAATCTTGCTTTACGCTAACACACCTTTGACAATCCTCAGCAATCTGCTGTAAAGTTATATTTGGCTCGTTCTCCAATTCATTTAGTATTCTATGCCTAACTTCAGCATCTTTTGTTGAAACTAGACCTTGCGCGAATATCAAACATTTGAAGTTATCTGCACTTAGCTCTGCAAGTCAGAAATTGTCACAGTGTTTGTTTACTACTGATGCAAAAGTGGAAAAATCTTCTTCTTCCTTTCTAGTCAGATGAAGACATTTCCATCTTTTGTGAAAAAGAGAAGTCTTTGGACTAAAGAGTTCCATCAGTAATTCTACAGCTTTGTTAAATGTTAATTCACAAATCTTCCGTACTCAGTCGTGCCAAGTTTACTCAGTTTATTCCATTTCCTTTTGATATTCCAGCTGTTTTTGTGGATAATTCTGCTGTTTCTCTTCTATTTTCTCTTGCTTTTCTTTTAGAATTTGAATAAATAATTTTTCCATTCTTTCTTGGAGTTGCAATTGTTGGATTTCTATTCTTTACTGAAGTTGCAATTGCTGTGCATTTTAAACTTTCACAAAATTTAATAAAGCACTTTTGAAATCCTCCATGATAAGTGTATCACTTTTTTTTTCAAAAGAAAAAGAATAACTGAAAAAATGCAAGAAAAAAACGCAAGAAAAAAAAATTTTTTTTTCTTTTTTTATATATAATAGAAATAAAACTCTGACTTTTCCTTACCTGAGAAAAACACAAATGCTTTTGTTTTGAGGTAATCTAACCAAACACAAAGCTATTATCCTTAAAGAAAGATAAGGTTTAGAATGAATTTCTCTTTTCGTTAGGAAAGAGAAAATTGATTCTCATAACTTGAAGTCTTGAGTTCCAGATCAGTGTACGGTAGTAACACTTTTTTCTTCTTATTTTCTTTGGTTTTATATTTCTGGTTTCTCCAGATGCTTTTTCAAAGTGTATTAACAAAAAATAATTTCTTGTATATCCACTGTTTAATTAATAAGTACCACGTAGATCTTTTTGAAGGTTCTTCAGGTTTTTTAAGAAGTCCAGGTTGCCAGCACAATGAGAGTTTGTCCCAAATTTTTCTCTCTTTGTTGTGAAACAAAAATTGCTCAAATTCTCATTTGCTGGTGCTTTTTTTCCTCTGGTAGTTGGATCCTTGTTCGCCGATTATTTGCATACAAAAAACTTGGTTTGCCAGTGTAATTAGGATTGTTTCTTTTGAATTTGCTTGTCCTCACAAATACTTTGTCGTGAAGTTATTGTAGTAGAACTCCTTTTTAATCCTGATGGACCTTGCACATACTCGTTGCCAAATTGTTGTTGTGTTTAAGGGGCAAAATGAAGATACGCAGACAAGAGAAGTAGGTTAAAACAAATATATTACAATAACAGAATAAATATACAGGTATTATACAACAGTTAGGAATGTCTTTCTGGTACTGTCAAGCAGCTTGGAGCTTATCAGTATTTGTCACATATCCCACAAACCGGATGAGTGTGGCGCAAGGCCTGTTTTTAGGTGGGTCTGGGTGCAGGGCTGTAACCCAGACATGCCCAGGGCTCCAAAAATGCCTTGGGCCCCATTGGCATTCCCCTAATAAGTGGCGCTTCAGGCACCAGGTAATAAATCTAACCCCTCCAAGGAGGATTAGAACCTGGGAAGACCATGACAGGCAAGGCTCATCAGGCCCACATTGCACTAAGTGGGCCGATGATCAGCATAGTCCAGCAGGGCTCGAGCCTTGGCTTGTGCCTGACCTTCTCCTACCCTAATCTCCACTGTCATTAACCTTGTGTCAAGCCCTGTTTGGTGGGAGGCAGAAACAAATACGGCTCCCTGAGGCTCAAGGATGCTAGTCAAGGCACACCTTAACTGACTACCACCGAAACCAGGACACACCCAACCAGATACGCACACTGATAAAACACAGTCGACTGAAGTGCATCCCAGACCAGCGCCTCCCAGAGAGTAGTGCATACGCTCCACTCTGCTTGGAGGTTATCTCACCAAGTGTCAAGTAGAGTTGGTATGTATTAAGGAGGGATAGTCCATTACCATGTTGGTAGTTACCATAAAAAGAAACCCCACAAACACCAATGTGCAGAAACTAAAGAAAACCCCAAGAGAACCAACACATACCAAAAAACGCAACTGGCATACATCCAATAAAATCAGAAAATCTGCAGAAGATAGATAATCGCGATTAGAATAGCAGATAGTAAATGAAGTGAGTAAAACTAAAAGCTAACAGCCAAGAAGAAAAACTTCTGAAGTAGAAGGAGCATTTTCAAGAACCTGATGGACAAAACTATGGAAGAAATAATTAAGGTCCAAATAGATATCCAGCTTTGACATTTTATAGAGGAAGAACATGACACAGTTCTGAAAACAATTAAAAGCAGAAAAGTAGCAAGCCTTCAATAACTATCAAAGAAAAATTTGACAACATACTTCTTTGATTATGCAACCCTGTCTATAAAGAAAGCACAATAATGGACAAAAGGCTTTATCCTCCCTTTCCTCATGGTAGGCAACTTCAGAATCAATAAGAAATACAGAGACAAAACTCTTACTGCCATAACTGCAAAGGTTTATAATGTCTCACAAACCATCAAAGTAAGATGATCAAAACATTTTCAATTCTGCTTGAAGAACAAAGGTGAACTCATAAGTGATGTTCCCCTGTGGACTCCTACACATGGACACACCAATGTTGGCTAATAAAAACTTACATAAGCTCTGTGCTGAAACTGGATGCAGTCTTGAAGACATACCAAGAGAGATGGACAACAGAAATAGATGGTAAGTAAAAGTCAACTGTACTTGCATCCTGTGGGGGGAGTATGTAATTTGGTTATTTCAGTAGATTGCTCTCTAAATTATTCCCACCACAAACACAACACAAAACTTTACAATCGCGTAAAAGAAATGGAATAGAACACAACGAACATTAAACAACAAACAATTTAATATGCATATAACAGAATATGAAAAACAAAATACATGATGTGTAAATGGCCTTTTGGAAAATAAAGTTTGAAGAAAAGAATAAATTTGTTGAAAGATGTGTGTATGTTCATGTTATCAGAGTCCGTAAATAAGTCTTTCTTACTTACATTAAGTCAGTTCGGTGTTGCAATCAACGAGAGATCGCGTAGCCATGTTCACAGAAACATTAAAATGGGACAAAAAATCAGCTCCAAGAATAGGTGTTTTGACTTGGGCTATGGTGAAAATCCACGGAAAAGATCGACGTAAACCCAAATTGAGTATTAGTGCTATCTCTCCGTAGGTTTCAATTCTTGATCCATTTGCCGCTTGCAGTGTGAATGAAGATAGTTGGTATTTTTTGGGGGGATCCGGTGGAATAACGCTTATTTGTGCGCCGGTGTCGACTAAAAATAAATATCCGGTATTTTTGTCCCGAATGTAAAATAGACGACTTCCTTGTTTTAAACCAGCAGCTAATGTCGTCTTTACTTGCTGCCGGTGTAACCGTTTCCCTGATTCTGTGTTGATGTAGGTGTGGTCGAATTGAAGTTGCATGGTTTTATGCACTTCCTTGCCTCACATCCAAATTTGAAATGATACCAACAGGTATCAAAGGTGCGTTGCCTTCTGGGAGGTGAGTTCGACCTATTTCGTCTTCTGTTCTGTGAGGAGGTTCTGTCAGGACGGGAATGTTGGGATGCTTTGAGCTTCACCAAACTTTGGACTTGCAGGGATAAATTTTCCATGCCCTGTAGCAGCTCAGTTAACATGTCTGGCGTGGTTGTTTGTGATGTTGTGTTTGTTGGCGTTGGTGTATTCCTTGGTGTTGCGTCATTTGTTGAGTTTGTGTGTAAGCTTGTGTCTTGTGTGAAATGCTTCCTAACTCTGTGTTATTTATATCCTACAGGTGGATCAAAGAATCGCCCTAAAATCTTGGCGCGTAGACATTTATTGACCAATCAGATTTGTATTTTACTATTTTATTTTCGAGCCTAAATATTTTCTGTTAGTTCACTTCCAATCCTAATTTTCTAGAATGTTCTATTCCCTGTTTTTAGCTGATTGGTTGAAAAATATAAAAATGTAATTTAAATGCTAATGCGGGTTTGATCCTAAATTTCTAGAATGTTCTTAAGTATGTTTTTATTGCTTATTTTAAGACTAGAAGTAATTTGTATCCCATAATCCTTACATAAACTGTTAGCTAAGAATGAACCCTGGAACTGGTTTTTTTAACTAGGTCAAATATTCCACAATTTGAAGGAGTTGTTGATTGGTATGCTACAATAGTACAAAGGAAATAATGCTTGCATGTGATAGATCACCCTATCAGATTAATGCAGTAATATCACACATCATGGAAAATGGTGAGGAGAAACCAATTGCATGTGCTTCCTGCACCTTAACAATGGCAGAAAAAACTACACACAAATTGATAAAAAAGGTCTTGCAGAAATAAATAGCTTAAAAAACTTTCATCAGATGCTGTATAGTTGATATTTCACACTAAATACAGATTACAAATTGCTTTTAGGACTTTTGGGAGAAAAGAGAACAATACTACAATCAGCCGTAGGACAAATTCAGAGATGGACATTGATATTGTTAGTATACAAATATGCTTTGAGATATAGGCAAGAATGGGACATGTTAAACTGATGTCCTTAGTAGGACACTGTTAAATGAGATATTTTCAACACCAGTACTAATCCCAGGAGAAATACTTTAACTGATCAATCTATGAGACTCATCACTGATGGATGCATGAAGCATAAAATGATTGACTTGTTGTGACTCAGTGTTGACCAGTGTATTGATTTTTGTTCTGTCAGGATAGCATCAAATCATTTTTCACATGCAAGGATGAAATAACTGTGCACAAGGGTTGTTTATTATAGGGACAATGTGTCATCATTCCAGAGCCAGGTAAGAAAAAATATTAGAACTACATGACATTCATCCAGGTGTACATAGGATGAAGCTACGTGTGAGGGCCAAGAACTGACATTGAAATATGTGTGTCAATGCTTGCAGTGACCCTATTGCAATCCTGGGAATTCTCACAGAAACCATGGTCTCGTATTCATTTGGATTATGCAGGAACCTGTGGGTAAAAGGTTTCTGATCATAGTCAGTGTCTATTCCAAATGGTTGAATGTTCATCAAATGCTACAGATGGGAAGTTACATCACACCTTTGTGGAACAGGATTTGCCTGACCAGTATGTAACAGATAATGCCACCTGCTTCACCAATTCAGATTCCAGTTCCCAGGAGTAGTAGAAAAAGTTCAAGACTTATTTCTGTACTTGTGAGTGTGTTAAATGGAGAGATCATCTATGTATGAAATGTTAGGCCAATCCTATCAGTACAGACATTACGAGTATGAGGAGTTAATCAAGTACCTGCAAATCTCAGTAGAAGAAACAAACCGCTACAGCAAAGTGCCAGTAGTAATTTCCAGTCATGTAACAAATGGTAGTTCACACATGCTAGACTGTAAAAAGCTGAAAGAACTAGGGACCCAATACCCATATAGGCAACACTGTCTCTAATAATGGAGACCATGAACTTAAAGCAGGAGATATGTGATATATGGTGGATACAACCCCTTGCCATGGCCAATTAAAAATCATCTTCCTTTCAATGTTATCCTTTGTTTTAGCAACTGCCATAAACCTGTCTTGATATTCTATGTATTGTGTATAAAAGTTTACAACACCCATAAAGAAGGAATTGGCAATAAAGCCAAACTGAAAAAAAATTCAAGTGCCATTTCCCACAGTTAAAAGTGATCATGACTCAATGTTATTCAAGATGATATTTTCAACATAATTAACTATTTGTATGATTTAGAACAAAAGAAGAATCGAACTACATCTTATTTCTAAATAAATTTCATCAAACTTCTACCCGTGCACTTTTTCATAGCTTCTACTTGGCCACTAACCATATCTACAAAAACAAAATGACATTTTCTCTTTTTTTGTTGTATTTTCAAAATAAATGTCTTTGGACCCAAAGATTCACATGCATACATAGACACACTCAAGCAGGGACAGAATATCTTTGGCCTAATGTTATGTAATTAAATCCCCCTAATATAATAGATGGAAAAAAAATTTTTACAGTCAAAATCTATCTGCAAAGTGGAAACAAAAATATATTCTTTGAAAAAGTAAAACCATTTGAGATTTTTAAAGATTATTTTGACTATTTCATCTAGAAATCTATTTGAATGAATCAATTCAATAAAAAAAATTTAATTCATTTTTTTAGGGGTGACTTTTATAAGCCCAAAATCAGAGCATTCTTTTTCTACATTTAACATTCTGAACACAGACAACAAAATTTATCTAAATTGTAAAGCATAAAATAAAACAAAACTACAGGGTGGAACGATAAAATTGTTGCCCTAGAAATGACGATATGATTCCATTTCCGTTTTATGAAAACCGGTTTTCTTTTTTTGTTGCAGACCATCAACTAGTTGGCCAGTTGTGTACAAATCCTAAGAGCAATAGGAGCCTTCTATCATGTCTGAAAGTGACACAATGTTCAGTGAGTGAGATCGGAGATGCGTCGCTGTACAACTCAGACTCTCTACCGATCCAACTTATGACAACAGGACCATTGCCAGTACCCTCAAAATGCAAATCTGGATTGCCACAAATAACAGGGATGTGCCCAGGGTGATGAAAACAAAGTTTCTGGCTACGGTTATAGTCTTTGTGTGGTTTCAAGTGAGGGCCACATCATGCCACCTCACATCTTTGAAGTTGGCTTGAAAGTCAACACCAAAGTGTACCTGGATGTGCTGAAGAGTGTGGTGATCCCCTGGTGCAATCAGGGGGCCGGTGGCAGACCCTGGGTGTGGCAGCAGGACTCGGCGCCAGCCCACAAGTCCAAAGAAACCCAGGCTTGGCTTCAGAAGGAGTGCTACGACTTTGTACCCTTCTCTCACTGGCCCCCCTCCTCCCTTGACCTGAACCCGCTAGACTACTTCAAATTGCTTCGTTCCACCTTGTATAAAATTTTATGAGTTAAAACTAGGAGTCAGGATGTTGAATCCAATAAAAATGAAGACAACTTGTTCAGAGATAATTTTTATTGCTTCAAAATAGATTCAAGAGAATAGTTCTTTAGGTCGAGCTGGAAAAGACCTACCGCAGAGTCACAACTGGTTAAAAGTGTCATTAAGAAATTCAAGAAGGTCTACATCAAGAAAAACATCAAAAGACAAAAAGAAAACCCAAGATATAACCTTGTGTGAGAAGAAAAGCACTCAGAAACATCAACCAGAATCCAAGAATCACTACCAAGGATTTTTTAATCAGTTTGAATAACTCTGGAATAGAAATATCTGAGCAGACAATCCGCCAAACTTTGTATGAGGTTGGCTTCAATGGAAAAAGATGAAGGAAAACCCAAATGCTTCAAATCAGATATGTAAAAGCTTGTCTAGTTTTTGTTAAGCATCATCTTGACAAAGATTCAAGCTTTTAGTCATCAATTCTTTGAACAGATAAACAAATGTTTGATAAAAAAGAGATGATGCTTTCAATTTCAACAAAACAATCCCATCAGTCAAGCATAGTGGCAGCAGCATTTTTCTATGGGGACGTTTTTTGACTAGTGGGACTGAGAGCTTAATAAAAGTGGATGGGATCATGAAAAATAGTCTATTCAGATTTAGGACACAAAAAACAGTCTGCTAAAAAACTTGGATGAGAACATTAGTTGATATTCTGATAAGACAATGTCTCAATAGATTCATCAAAGTTTGTCAAAAATCCAAATAAAAAACAAAAGTAGACAAAAATCTTTGTTGAGTTTTGTCAGAATCTAATGATGAAGTATAAGAACGAGTTGCAGATTGTAATAGATGATAGAGATTTAGTGATGGATGGATATGAAGAATTTTGAATGTGCCTTTTATAATCAAATTGCAACTATAAACCAGTTGAGAATTTGTTAAGAGAGCTAAAAATACAAATAATGATAAAGAAACTTCTTGACTTAAGGACTTGAAAAGCTTAGCAAAACTGATTCTAAACCCCTGATGAGACTTCTTGCAAACTGACTATAATAGTTAATATAGATTTTGTTATTGGTTATTAAGATATAGGTGTAGGGGAACTAAACATAGTGGTCTCCTTTTTTGGGAGTTATAGGTAGAGCTTTAAAAAATCATATGACCAACAGTCACATGATATTTTTTAAGAAGCAAGATCTATCTCTTTTTGGTAACAAACATTAGTCGTTGAGGACCCCTCTCTTTTGTCTCCATTTTTTTGAGCAGCATATGTATGCAAATTATCCAACACCAGAAAAAAATGTAAGATTTTAACCCCTGCTAGGTAGTACTTCTTGTTCTGTGAAACAGCTTTTGTAACCTTTTTTATGGTTTGGGACAATTGTCATGTTTTGTAATTACGTGTATAAAATATGTCATTTTAGTCTAAATGGACTTTGTTTTTCCTTACTGAAATATTCTGTGTAAAGTTTTCATTATAATGCATTATAGGAAAAAGCTGGTGCTAATCTCAATGAATACTGTTGCGGAGCCGATAAATATGTCGACCCCGCAAATGAATTATGTGAATGAGGAACAGCCAAAGCAATAGGAAGGAACAAAGGCGAGGTAACGATAATAACAAGTGACAATTTATTTTGTCATATTTACAAGCGTGAATGTAAATGTCCGTGGCGGTTGTATGTAGTCTTCAGCTAGGATGGGTTATGTTGTTAGCTGGTAAGCTGAGGTCGGTCGAATCGTTGAGTTCAGCTAGATGTTGGATGCTGGTAAGCTGAGGTCGGTCGAGTCGTTGAGTTCAGCTAGACGTTGGATGCTGGTAAGCTGAGGTCGGTCGAGGCGTTGAGTTCAGCTAGACAGTCGTCGCGGGCATCTGAGGTCGGTTGAGGTTGGTAGATCGATATCCCTGGTTGTGACGGTATGTTGTGGTTAACCAAGGGTGTGTTGATCGGGTTGCCGACTCGTACGGCGGGTCGTACGTGAGTCAGGTGTTTGCAGTGGTAAGACAGCCCGTAACAGCGAGTCATTACGTGGACTGCGTGATACCTTGCAAGAGCGTCGAGTTCGGTAGATCGACATCCTCGGTTATGACGATATGTTGGATTAACCGGGGGTGTGTCGACCTGGTTTCTGGCTCGTACAGCGGGTCGTACGTGAGCCAGTTGTTGCAGTGGTAGAACAGTCCGTAACAGCGAGTCGTTACGTGGACTGCGTTGTACCTTGCAAGAGTGGCGAGGTCGAGGAAAGGCTAGGGCCTTGCTGGGCCCCTCTAGCCGTGCGGACGTATCGGACGGGAACGAAAGCTTTGCCGTGTCAAAGCCGTGCGGACAATGGCTATGGCTAGGTTCGCGCCGAAGCCGTGCGGTTGAGCGGACGAGAGCGAAGGCTTTGTCGGGTCAAAGCCGTGCGGGCGAGCGGACGAGAGCGAACGCTTTATCGGTTCCAAAGCCGTGCGGACGAGCGGACGAGAACGAAGGCTTTGCCGTGTCAAAGCCGTGCGAACGAGTGGACAGGAGCGAAGGCTTTGTCGGGTCAAAGCCGTGCAGGCGAGCTGACGGGAACGAAGGCTTAGTCGGGTCAAAGCCGTGCAGACGAGTGGACGAGAGCGAAGGCTTTGCCGTGTCAAAGCCGTGCGAACGAGCGGACGGGCCATGAGGCCGAGGCTAAGATGGGCGTTATCTTAGCGCTGCGCAGATAGTGAAGCCGTAGCTAAAGGCTGGACCGTGCCATTAGCGCTGCGCAGCTTATCGGACAATCGGAACCGAGGTTAAGACCGGTTGGTCTTAGAATCCGTCTTCGTGTTTGCCGCCTGGCCGTCTATTTCGACTGGTCATTACTGACCAGTCAGAGATGCTCTGACCCGCAGACAGAGACCTCTTGTGGTCCTAAAAAGGACCTTTGCGCATACCTATGTAGGTGGAAGAAAGGCAGGTCTACCACGAGAAGTGGGGCCAACGCCGTAAGTTAAGGTGAATGCGACCGCACAGAATGCGGGATTCCTCCTTAATGAGCTCCTTAATGGGCGTGCCATCGAGTGTTGAAAAGGGCCTGTTGATATCACGAAAGGGCTGTGACACACAGCCCAACCGCGTGAATAAGAAATTCCCTCATAAAAAATGAGTGTAGCCATAAAGTGTTTTTCTAACCCGCCATAGGCTAGCGACGACTATTAGTTCTAGTCTTATCTAGTTATTTCCGGCCAAAGTGCTTCGTAAATGTTATTAATTTTTAATTCATCCTTTTCTTTAGCTATAACGAGGTGTCAAGGTCGTTAGAAAGAAAAAGGGCTTAGTCAGTTCCAGTCGTACCCGGATATAGTTGTTCAACAGCGGGCGTGTAACTTGACATGTTTATGTTTATTGGCCGGTCGCGGCAATACCACACATTATAAATTCCTATAATTGATGACCTCGATGCGTCAGTATATTTTGTTCTTCTTAAAATTTTTTATGTATAATTGACACATCGATGTCTCACACTAAAAAGGGCAATAGCAGATGATATCCTGAAATAACTACCATGGCTGAAGATTATGCATATGATCTAGTGATAATGCAAATACACCTGTGCAGGCTAAATTGCTGCTGCATGGTTTGGAACATCAGAAAAAGGCATTAGCCTCTATGTGAACTTCATAAGTTTTAAACAACATAGTGCTATCTCCCCATTATATGACAAGCCTCAGAAATAAGTAGACCATTTTATATACATCAATAGCAATATCTCATCTACTGAAAGCAATATCAATGTAAGCATAAGAAAGCATAGAATGCTAATTGACATGATATTCACCATATAGAAATCTATTCTCTTTGATAAAATAAAATATGAACTTTTCTAAATTGTAGAGATACAAGTACAATTGTACTCCTGCACATCCTGAACTTTAACGAAGACATTTGAGAAAAAGCTAGATGGGAACTACACAAGAATGCTGTGTGCTGTTTTGAAAAAATCCTGGAAGCAGCACTCCACAAAAAAGCAGTTTTACAACCACTTTTCTCCCATCTTACAAATAATCTAAACATATTTGGCTCTGTTGGAGAAGCAGGAGTGAACTCATAAACTAAGTTCTTTTGTAGGCCTTTACACACGGAGACACCAGTGTTGCCTATCTTGCAAAGGATTATATTCATCTACTCTATTCAGAAACTAGAGGCTGCTTAGAGGACCTACCAAGAGTGATGGACAACAGGAATAGACAGCAAGAAAGAGGCAAGAGAATCTGTACTTTCAATATGACTTCATAATGATGATGATGATATATATATATAACCAATATACTTCAAGTATAAAATAAAATGAAACAAGAAGTCACAACTCAGAGTTCAACATTGTTGATCTTCAGGTGAGTTAGTATTTAATCTGTTTGAAATTTAGAGTCTAAAAATTAAACACGTTGAAGACGAACTCATCTGAGGGGCACAAAGTTAAACTGATTTTTTATTCTATTTTATCTTATTTTATATTTGAAATATATTATCATTATATTGCCTTGCCTTTTTATTTACTGAGGATTGTATGGATTAAAAATATTTTAGCATTAAATTCTAATATATATATATATATACATTAAGTTTTGCTCAGGATATATACATACATATATCCACACACACACACACACAAAAATTTGACTATATATATATATATATACATATACACAATGCAGTGGGCATTCTAAGCTTTTAGAAAAGATTCTGAACCTTTTGCTGTGTATGCTAACACATTGGAGTGTTTTAAATATAAAGACACTTTTATCGTAAATCCAAATTGAATATATGAGTCTGGTCCAATGTGTTAGCATACACGGCAAAAGGTTGTAAATCTTTTCTAAAAGCTTAGAGTGCCTACTGCTTTCCCCCACCCCATAGTTGTTTAAAAAAAAAAAAGAAAAGTCAAGTAAAGGATGTCCCCAATACAAAAAACACATGTTAGGGCAAGTATCAGAAGACAGGTGAAAATAAGCAAAAAACTCTTATAAATATACATTACTCTTGGACTTTAACTAAGTTAAAACTTATGGGTAAAGGAAGCCCCCCTTTTTTTCTTCTACGTACACATGGGAAGCAGCATGATGGACGTAAAGGTATGTAAATAAACCCTCTGACGGGCAAACACAATGCCTAACCTGGTCCTGGACATGTGAGTCTTGTGGCTCAATGCTCAGGATCGTCAGTTCAATCGGGAAACTACTGCTGCTCATCTATAAGAGTAGCTTCTATAGATGAGAATAAAAACAGCCATCAAAAGATAACCATGCCCCACACTCAAACCACATACATAAACCGCATCAATCTTTGCGTGGGTAAGAAAAAGGGCACGTCCTGCTAAGGTTGGAGCCCTGGCCTCAGTGTTCGAAAAATCAGCTACAGAGCTCAAACAACAAAAACTACTAAAATGCAAACAAACAATACAAATAGTGACATTTAATGTTAGAACTTTAAATAGAATAGGTCAACTACCAGAGCTGACTGCCTCGGCAGTAGAACATAAGATAGACATAATATGCATACAAGAACACAAATACACACACACCGCATATATCAGATATCACGATACTGGGAATGGATGGATGCTAGCCACTGTATCAGCATGGAAAAACTCTGTCAATGCCACGGTAGGAGGGGTAGGAATTCTTATAGGACCAAGAGTGTTAAAAACACTTAATCGCATTGAGAGAATACAACCTCAGATGATGGCAACTATGTTTAATGGCAACCCTAGAGCAACAATCATCTCCTGCTACAGCCTTACCACTACAAGAGAAGACGGAAAAAGGTACCCTAAATGACGAATATGAGAATTTCGTCAATGCGCACCTAGAGGTGGCAGCGAAGTGTATTCCAACAAAACCTAGAATTAAATATAGAGCCCCATGGGAAACGTTAGCAGTTAGAGAAAAACGTGCACACGTGAAAACTGCCTCCAAAAGCTACAGGAAGAACCCAACAAACACAAATGCCATAAAACTAAAAAAGGCACAATATCAATTAACAGGCATATATCTAAAAGAACAGATAGAATACATACAAAATCAGATAGATAAGATTAGAGACTCAGTGGAAGATAGGCAGTCTAGGATAGCCTGGCAAAGAATAAACGAAGTGAGTAGAAGAAAGAGCACAACCAAAGCAAAATTGAAAGCTGCAAACCAACAAGAAAGAATAAAACTGTGGAAATCTACTAGGAAACCCACCGAAAGTTACGCATGAACCAATCACCAGAATTATTATTAAGCAATTGGACATTAAACTAGGACTGTTCATACAAGAAAAACTTGACTCGGTTCTTAAAAAATTAAAAATAGGAAAGCTGCAGGGTTTGACGAGATTCCCCCAGAAGTATGGAAGACCAGACAATTTGATGACATACCGCTCTGACACTGCAACGCAGTCTATAATCAAAATCCAATAGACAGATGGATGAAGGGATGCATCCTCCCCTTTCCTAAAAAGGGTGACCTCGGATTAGCCAAGAACTATCGAGGTATAACACTTATATCCATAGCAGCCAAAATTTACAATGCCCTACTATGAAACTGCATAGAACCCAAAATCGACAACATCCTTAGGAAAAACCAAAATGGCTTCCAAAGAAATAGATTCATGATCTCACAAATATTGACCATCCGTAGAATCCTTGAAGGCGTACAGGCAAAAAACCTACAGGCGACATTACTATTTGTCAACTTTACCAAGGCCTTCAATTCCATACACAGAGGGAAGAGGGAACAAATCCTACAAGCATACGGACTACGAAAAGAAACCGTAGCAGCAATAACAATTCTCTATAGAAACACCAAAGTGAAAGTACATTCACCGGATGGAGACACAGAATACTTCGACATTGTAGCAGTATTACAAGGAGACACGCTAGCCCCATACCTCTTTATCATCTGTCTAGACTACGTGCTTAGAACATCAATCGATAAAATCAGAGAAAATGGCTTCGAGCTGATAAAGAAAAGAAGCAGAAGGTACCCTGCAAAAACAATTACCGACGCCGACTACACCGATGACATAGCGATACTGGCAAATACACCCAACCAAGCCGAAACACTACTGCATAATTTGGAACGAGCTGCCGCAGGCATTGGCCTCCATATCAATGCATACAAAACTGAATATATGTGCTTTAATCAAACAGGCGACATTTCCACTCTAGAGGGAACCTCTCTGAAACTGGTAGACAAATTCATCTATCTAGGAAGCAGTGTCTCATCAACTGAAAAAGACATTGACACAGGACTCACAAAGGCATGGATAGCTATTAATAAGCTATCGATCATATGGAAATCAGACCTGACCGATAAAATGAAATGCAGTTTCTTCCAAGCAGCGGTCGTGTCAATACTGCTGTATGGATGCACCACTTGGATGCTAACAAAACAGCTGGAGAAGAAGCTAGACGGCACTTACACAAGAATGTTGTGAGCAATATTGAACAAGTCCTGGCGGCAACACCCAACAAAGCACCAACTATACAGCCACCTGCCTCCCATCATGAAAACTATCCAAGTTAGACGAACCAGACATGCAGGACACTGCTGGAGAAGCACGGACGAGCTCATAAGTGATGTACTCCTATGGACCTCCACATATGGCCAAGCAAAAGCAGGATGACCAGCTTGAAAATACATACAGCATCTATGTAAGGATACAGGATGTAGCCCTGAAGACCTGCCAGAGGCGATGAACTATAGGGAGAAGTGGCGAGAGAGGGTCAGGGATATCCATGCTAGTGGCACGTCATGATGATGATGATGATATATACAATGAATTTGTTAGGTAAAACCTATTAATCAATTTAATTAATTAATCCAAAAAATAGCACTCTAATCTCCAAAACTAAAATAAAGTTGGGACAAAACTTAAAAGGTTGAGTTAAAAAGTTCACAAAAGCAATCAACTGATGTTGCTTAAAATTTTAAGTTTATATATTCATATATTTATATATATATATCCATTGGCCTAATTGATAGAGTGTTCACCAATGGCCCGAGAGACTGGGGCTCAATTCCAGATAGAGTCATACCAAAGACTCAAAAAATGGTACTTGATGCCTCTTTGCTTAAGACCCAACATTATAAGGTAAGGATAAAGTTGAGCAATCCAGGGAAAGGTGTAGCACCCTCCCCTACACCTTGGTGTAGTAGCTAATGAAAAAGAAGCCTTCAACTATAGTCACCAATCTTAATTACTTCTACCTATATATAGTAATTGGAAAGTAAAAACAGACAGTGAAAAAACTAAACTAATTTTTCTTACAGCTAAAATTTTAATGAAACTTAGATGCCCATAGAAAAGGATTATTTTCCTTGACTTCTAATACCAAATTTCCAAATTTAGTTGTTGCAAAATGTCATAATTTCCTATAAAGAAAATTCAAAGAAATACTCAAAAATAAGAAATTTCTTGGAATTTTCTTCTCTTTGAATTGATATCCTAATCTATGATTAGTTCTTAGTTGGAAATTTAAAAAATAATTACTTCCGATGTGTGTCCAAGCCATTGAAATTTCATTAAAATTTGAGGCAATAATAAAAAATGGTTTAGGTTTTTCATTGTTTTTGTCCAATATTGCATATATATATATATAACCTAAAATCTGTGTGTGTTTGTGTGTGCAAAAATTTACCAGTCACTGTTTAGAAGATACAGTAACAGAGACTTTGAAAAGTTCTGAAATCTCAAATAAAAAGTACAAAGGTTATGCCAAGTTGGAGCATATTTCCACAAAATTTTATACAGAGAGCCAATGTTCACAAGTCTGCTGCACATGTTATCTTCCCACAACATTTGTTTTTATTCTTCAAATTTTCTCCATATTTGCTTAGAAACAAAGCAAGGTAATTTCATCCTTAAACTGAAAAATATATTTCCAGACTAATTCTCTCATATATTGTTTTTTTTTAAGAGTTCCTTTGTTAAAAAAAAATGAAAAAAAAACAAGACTAAAGATGAAATAAGAATAAAAAAAAAATCTAAAAAGAAAGAACCAAAATTATAAAATGATAAAAAAGGATTTTTTTTTTTAATTTAGTAAATTTAATATTTCAAAAACAACAAGACATGAAAAACAATCACTCAACTATAAATTACACAACAACATACACGAACCTACATACTCACACAATTATGAACACAAATACATAATTGTATATAAATTCAGAGATACATACATTGATATACTTATACATCAACATTTCTATCTAATAGACCTCTATATTTGATAGCCATGTAATACCGAGACAGGAATTAGTGAATATAGAAGAAAAGAATTTGCAAGTTTAAAGTAACAGTTTTAGCAAAGGCATGAAACCATTTTTCTTTGTCTCATTCTATTGGCAATTATCTTAATGGTTATTATCTTAATTATTTCCTGTTGAATTTGCAGTTATTTTGAAGTTTGAATCAACCAACACATGACTTGAATCCCTAAGTAGGTGCCTCTGGTGATGTAATGATTAGCAAGCTAGACTAGGAAACCTTTATGAGTGAATTTGAGTCTCATAGGGTGCCCCATTCATACGGCCTTGTGCCATATCTAAGCAAAAAGCTTAATAAATTACTACTACTTAAATCCCTGCGTGGAAGCCTACTTAGTTTAATGGTTATTGTAATAGGAAATTGAAGCAGTGACTCGAGTTGAAATCCTGGACAAAAAATGTATTTCACTTCCTGCTTATGCCTTTAGAAAAGGCATGACTGCATCTGTTTTTCCCTCTCTTAGCTATGAGTAAAATAGTAGGGCAGATTGGGTTCTTTAGCCCTGGTTAGGCTAACAGTCCAAGAGAAGGAAACCATTGAATGAAAATTAGCTGTATTCTGCTTAAAAACTTGCCCTTGTATCAAATCCTGCCTATGGTGGAGGGGTTGAGTAAATACATACTTGAAACCATAACATTTTTATTAGAGAAATGAATAAATCATTATCACCACATTTTCACTAAAATCTGAAAAGTGCTCAAATACTGGCCAGTTGAACAAGATAAAACTTAAATAAATTGTTTTCCCACCTGCTTCTGCCAGTCTCATAACAATAGGATGCATGAATTTGTAAAAAATATATATAACTTAGATGAAACATATAAGTAGAATGCATGAAGAAGTACTAATACTCAATTTTCTTTGCACAATGAAAAAAATGGCAGCATGGTGTATGAGAGGAAGTTAAGAGAATAAGAAAAAATGCATTGCATGATAACAAATATAAAAAAACTAATGAATTTATCACAAGATGTTCAAGTAGGACCTGCTAACTGCACTCAAATTGAAGAATGACAGCATCGATGGTATTTTCTAAAATCACTCTCTCTCTCTCTCTCTCTATATATATATATATATATATATAGTGTATTGTAATAGAAGTCTTTATTAATACAAGTTTGATTAATTTTTCAGGAAGGATCTTTATCTAATTTTTGAGTTAACTTTAACATTTTCGTACAAAAGAATACATGTTCATTCAATACTTATATTATTGAGATCAGAGAAAAATATTTTAATCCCTCTCATATATATATATATATATATATATATATATATATATATATATATATATATATATATATATATAATTTGCTTTGTTTGTTTGCTTGTATGAACTTCTCAGCTAATGAACTCATCTTGATAAAAATTACCCGGTTAAGAACTTTCACATCAAGGAGTGTTTCAATTGTATTTTGGGGTGGTGTGGTGTGATCTAATGGTGTAAATTTTTCAGCCAGGGCATCAAGTAATGCAGGGCTCAATTGGGAACATATATACTGCAGTGTGTTGTTGTTGTTGTTGTTGCCTACTTGACGAACTGGGAGTGTGGGGCCTTCTTATTGCAGGGTCCAATTGGCTGAAGGCTGACCCTAGTTTCAGCTCTCTCTCAGAGCTTTTTTAAACATACAGAGAATGGTATGTCTTATGTGTATCTTTAGGAGAGTCAAATTAACTTAATAGAATCATACTATAAAGATTTAACTTACTTGTTTTAAATTGCAGAAGCATGAACAAGCATATCTTATAATCATTTAGATATTTCAAAATAGCAAAAATAATATTCAGTATGTCACTATCAGATTTCAGGCATTTCTTATAGGATGACTATATATAAATAAATATATACACAGCTCTGGTCACACTTATTAGCACCCATGAAATTTCCAGATATAATGTCGAGTATTTCTCAAAAAAAAACAAAAATAAAAATAAATCTTGTGCAACAGCTTTGGTTTATTGACAAATATCAGCAACTGATAAAACAAGGTCAATAGAAATTTGATTATCTTCCATTTATTTCTGAAGATATAGCAAAAAGAGGAAATGGAGCCAATAATGATGACCAGGACTATACATATGTATCATGTACAAATGGTAGTCCAGATATGTATTATCTGTTATAGTAGATGTCCAGATATGTATTATCTGTGAAAGTTACCCAGTGAAATTCAAACACAAAGTCTGCATTGTTCATGTGCTAACTACTGCTCAAAAACAACCTGGCTAACTCATACATGGGACTAAGTATCAAGTCATGTTGAAAGTACAGCTCAATCAGATCACTAAAGTTAAGAAAAGATGAGTCAGTTCAGTTTAGTGATGGGTGACCACTTACAAATAGCAGATACTGTAGGCAATCTGTACCAAACTAAGCAATGCTTAATAACAAAAAAGTTAAATAGTGATGAGTTTGTTCACTCCGTAAATGAGTGACCCCTAAGGAATAGCAATTTGAGGACGTGTCTCAGATGAAGAAAAGCTTAGTAAATGAGAATTCATACAAGCATGTTTTTATTTCTGAACACATGCACATATATATATATATATATATATATATACACATTGTCATCCACTGACAGACTGTTTCGTTCTATCACAACTCTTCAGTGTGGCTAGACATATAGGACACTTCAAGCTGGGATTGAAACCCGCCCAATTTTATTTGTTTTAGCTTTTGTTTGTTTACATTTTGCTTTACCAGATACCAGAGTGCTCAATTCATTAGAAGAGCTTTGCATTATGCAAGTGGTAGATGTTAATTCCTTCACCAGAGTGCTCAACCCCTGGGAGGAGTGTGTATATATATATATATATATATATATATATATATATATGGTCAAAATCTAATTGTAAAAGTACCTCAAAATCATAAAATCTTTACAATGCTCAATACATAAAAATGTAGAGCAATCTCTCAATATCCACAGTAAAAAAAGAAGTGGAAGATATCCCATAGAAACCCTTACGGATGCAGACTATGTAGATGATCTAGTGCTTCTCAAGAATACATTTGTCCAAGCTGAATCTCTGCTGCATTGCCTGGAGCAACTGAGAAGCATTGGCCTCTACATAAACTCAGATAAAACAAAGTTCATGTGTTTCAAACAAAATGGAGCAATCTCTGTATTAAATGATAAAACTTTAAAATTTATAGACCAGTTCATATACTTTGGTAGCAATATCTCATTTACAAAAAGTGATGTCATCATATGCATAGGAAAATTAATGTATTGGTGCACCACTTGGGCTGTCACAAAACCTCGAGAAAAAGCTTGATGGGAACTACATAAGAATGCTACATGTTGTTTTGAGAAATTCCTGGAGGCAGCACCCCACAAATCAGCAGCTGTACAGTCGCCCCTCATCTCACAAAACATTCAAGTATGAACAAGATATACTGGAAACTACTGGAGAAGCCAGAATGAACTCCTACACATGGACACACCAGTGGTGGTTGACCAGCAAAGACTTACACACATTAGCTCTGTGCAGTCACAGGATGCAATCTAGAGGACTTACCAAGAGTAATGGTTGATAGGGATGGATGATGAGAGAGAATCAAGGGAATCTAAGCACAATTTGATGATGATGAAGAAAAACATCAGATGTATGGATAACCAGCTGGATGATTGAAGCTGTCAAACTTGGAATTTGAATTTTTTTTTATAATTGATTATATATATATATATATATATATATATATATACATGCACACAAATTACTATATATACGCGTGTGTGTGTGTGTGTGTACACATACTAGGTTATATTTTACCATAAATTCAAACATATCTATATAACTTAGACCCTTAATTTGTAAGCAGACAATATACAGAAATATACAGATTATTTAGATGAATATGCCTGTGTGTACACACATGAACACAGATAATATACTACTTTCATTATCACATTCACTCTTCCTTGCAGATACACACAGACATATACACTTAAAAAGGACAATGGATAAAAAATTAAAATAGGATAAAAAAATAAAAAAAAACACTAACAACTTTTTTTGGGTTTTGAAATTCAAATTGTCTCCGTTTGTTTCAAGTTTTTTTCTTCCTATTTGAACTGAAATTATTTTCTTTTCATTTGAAAATATGAAATAAAAGACACTGCAATTTTTTTAGATGTGCTCCATGCTTCATTCACAATATTCCCTTTTATTTGTCCTTTTTTATTTCTTTTTTTTTTTTCTGTTTATTTATTCTATCCTTTTTCATTCTCTTGTCCCTCTCAAGAACATTTCATCATTTTGGTCTTTATCACCTCAA
Source organism: Sepioteuthis lessoniana (assembly GCA_963585895.1). Lineage (NCBI taxonomy): Eukaryota > Metazoa > Mollusca > Cephalopoda > Myopsida > Loliginidae > Sepioteuthis > Sepioteuthis lessoniana. The sequence goes on along the minus strand of OY757905.1, from coordinate 144,668,701 downwards.
AATACTTGACACTTTTTTTAAAAAATCTACTTTCACTCTTTTTTTTTTCTTCATGTTTTTATACAGCATATTTTTTCCCACCCTCTCCCATCATACTGATAAATATGATTGTTGGGACTGAAGCTCTAAGGTAAGTAAATATTCGTGTTTGATATTCATGATAAAAAAAACATTTAAAAAAATTTGAAGATCAAAGTAAAATAGGAAAAATTGAAAGAAATTAGAAAAAGTGAATTCCATGATAATGTTGATATAGAATAGTTTGAAAGAAAATTAAAAATGAATGAATTACAAAAAGGAGGGTAAAAAGATATACTTAGTCCCCTTACTATTTCTAAGTTTAACTGAAAGAAAAAGAAAGAGGGTAGTTAAAAAAAAGGGAGATCAGTGTAAAATGTAAAAAGAAAAAATTAAATGTTAGCAAAAAAAATATACATAAAAAAAGATTTCTAAAATACCAATTTTCGTCAATATGGAAAAATAATTTTAAACAAGAAAAAAAGAAAGAAATCTATGAAAAAGTGTGACTGAAAAGTGGGAATAAAAGAAGAGTAAAAAAAAAAAAAAGTAAATGGCTGTCAAAAAAGAATAATAAATGAAATACATTTTAAAATAGCAAATTTTCAAAAATATTTTAAGAAAAAAAAACTTTATGGAAGAAAACAAAAAGAAAAAGTGTGATTGAAAAATGAGAATAAGATTAAAGACAAAATATAGAAAATGAGTAAAAAGATTTAACAAGAAAGAAAGTGAATGAATAAATATAAGTGGTTAGAGAATTAAAGAAAAGAAGAAAAAATGAAAAAGGAAAACTTGAAATGAAGACAATGAAATAAAATGAAAAAGAAAAACAATTAAAATAGATGAGAGAAAGAAAGAGCAAAGAATAACAGAAGTGAAACAAAAAGAATGAAAAAAAAGAAAGGAAAAAAATAAAGAAATGAAGAGATTGAAAATTTGAAGAAATTATGAAGACAAAGGAGCCATAAGGAAAAGGAAGAACAAAAGCAAAATCTAAAAAAAGAAAAAGAAAGATAAGATAAAAGAAAAGAAATGAAAGGAAAAAAATAAAAGGAAAATAAGAATAAAGGAGCAAGAGAAAAAGGAAGAAAAAAAGAAAACTCAAGAAGATAAAGAAAAGAAAAAGATAAGAGGTGAAAGAAAAAAGGTAAGGAGGAACACAGAAAGGAAAGGAAAAGCGCAAAGAAAGAAAAAGAAAGGAAAGAAAAGGTTAAGAAGGAAAGAAAAGAAAAAGGAAAAAAGTTATGAAAAAAAAGAAAAAAGAAAAATGTAAAGAAAAGACTAAAAAATGAAAAGAATTAATAAATGAAAGAAAGAATGAAAAGAGAATGAAATGAAAGGAATCTTGAAAAAACAAACAAAATTTACAAAATTTAATTGAAACAAAAAAAAAAAAAAGAATTAAAAATGAACTGAGCTTTCCTTCTTCAACTTCATTTGTAATCATTCCTTTAGGAATAATTATGATGAATTATTCTTTCCTAATGAAGGCTTCCGGCAGTTCTACCTAGGTTTCTTTTTATTGCTATATAGATATAGCAAAATGCTTACAAAAGATAACGATGCAAGCATGAGAAAAGAGTCACAAGTTGTAGGTAGTCATCTGTTTCCAACTCACCCACAAATATATCCTAAGGTGATATTCTCTTTCACTCATTTTGTTACTTGTTAAATTTTATCGTTTATATCTTTTGGTCTTTTTTCATCTATTTTCATAATTTTTACTATTGTCTTTTATATATTTTATTTTTTCAGTTTAATATTTTTTTAAATTTATTATTTAAAATTTTTTCTAATTCCAAAAAATTAAATTCTTTGAACACCATTTTTCCCTGACTCATATCAAAAAGAACAAAACCAAGAATAAACTGAAAAAAAATGTTTTATTTTTTTTATAAATGAATCAACAAGCTTAAAAATATATAAGTAATGAAATAATCACAAAGAAAAACAATAGAAGGAATTTTCAAAAATTTAATTAATGATGAAAAAGCACAAAAACAATTTTCTTTGAAATAAACCAGCCATTCTAAACAGATACATTTAAAGCAGAAACAATAAAATAAAGCAAATGCAAGAATTTCTTTTTCTTTTTCCTTCAAAAACTTTCAGACTTAATGGATAGTTAGAAATTCCAAGTTTTTAATGAATGGAGAAGATTCTTAAAAAATATCTACCGTGGTAAATTTTAATTCCAAAACTTTTGAAATTAAGATCTAAAATTCTTTGCATATTTCTAATCCTAATCTGCCTGTATTATGAATATCAATGGATCTAATAATGGAAAATGATTTCAAACTAAAAAAAAGTCAAGAAGCAGACAGTATCCCATAGAAACTATCACTGATGCAGACTATGCAGATGATTTAGCACTTCTTACAAATACAACTGTGCAAGCCAAATCTTCTTTGTTCATCCTGGAACAGGCAGTAAGCAGCATTGGTCTCTATGTGAACTCAGATAAAACAGATTTCATGGGTTTTAATCAAAATCTCATTTACTGAAAGCAAACACACACCTGGTTAAAGTATGGACTACCATTGACAGGTTAAAGAGCATATGGAAATCTGGTCTCACTGATGAAATAAAACTGGAATTCTTCCAAGCTGTAGCCATGTCGGCATTACAGTATGGCTTCACCATTTGGAGTAAAAGCTATACAGGAACTATACAAGGATGCTGTGTGCTGTTTTGAACAAATCCTGGAAACAGCCCCAACAAAATGGCAGTTGTACAGCCATTCACCTTCCATCTCACAAACCATTCAAGTAAGACAAGCAAGACATACTGGGCATTGATGATGAAGCAAGGTGAACTCATAAGTGATATTCTCTTATGGACTCCTACACATGGACACACATGCATTAACGGACCAACAAAACCTTACATTCATCAGCTTTGTGTGGACACTGGATATAGTCTAGAGAACTTAGCAAGAGTGATAGCCAATAGGGATGGCTGGTAAGAGAGTATCAAGGGAATCCATGCTGTCAGCAGGCTTTGATGATGATTAGGATACATTTTAATTTGAATCAAAACAATTCGATTCAATACTTTGATCAGGGAACAGAAAATTAACATTGTGGTTGTAGTGATGGTAATCTAATCAATTGGTTTCACAATACCTCAAATTTGTGCTTGAACCTGGCTACAGCCCTGATCAATGTTGTATGAAAGGTTGGTTGTTGCACATGCAGCAAATCTTCTCTCAGTATCCATGTTGTTCATGGAGAAGGACAGCAACGTGCTGATACAGCTCTTTGTTCTATATTCAGATTTGTACTTCTCGTAGACCCGTTTCCAATCAAGGCTAGAGACCCCAAGTTTGTGCCACTGTCTTACTCATGGCTGAGGTTTACACTGAAAAACATCATTAATTAACTGAGCATAAGCTTGGGCAAGGTTATATGAAAGACCAGTAGTTGCTCATGTTGGTCATCTCCTCTCTCAAGTGAAGGGCAAGATCTAATACAGTTTGAGACTAGTGTCCTTTCACAACAGAATGGAATTGAAAACATTGGATTCCTTGTGAAAATCCAATATCTGGTTTTAGATTTAAAGTTGTCCTGTTTGCTCAATCGGACCAGGGATCCCAGTCAGTCAGACTATTTTACTCATTACTTAAGTTGACATTACACTATTATGATTAAATGTTTATATAACCAATAATATTATGGCTAGAATTAATTAAACAAATATGACAAAACTTTTATTTTCTATGTGACCAAATTCCTCTGTGTGGAACAAACTATACTCATTGACATTCATTGAATATTTGCCAAGACCAAAAAGTGAATGTGAGAACATTTCACCATTGGTTATAGCAACATTTGTGACAAGCTGCATTTAATAAAGTAAAGAGTGCCTCGATCAGTTCATCTAAGCAAATAAAGGCAATAAAAGATGGACTACACAAGTAATACTTTTCTGACAATGACATTGATATTTACTGAACAAATGTCAAAACTTTCTTTTGCTGTAAAGATTATACAGAGAGATTAAAAAAATGTTAACACCCTTTGTAGTAGTACAGTTATAATATAATTTTAAACAGTCTCCACATGTTCACAATCCCTGTCAACACATTCTAGTAATCTCCAATTGGTGATTTAAAAAAAACCCAAAAAACTTGCTATTTTTATTGAAGAATTTTCATTAAACTGATGTTACAGAAACCACCTGAAGAAGATTCAAATGATATGTATTGACAGGGGCCATGAATAGATGGAGACTTTAAAATCTGGATTTCATAAAGGAACTCCCACAGAAATGTTAACATTTTTTAAACTCACAGTTTATCAAGTAAAACAAATTTATGATAGTTGTGGGAGTGGGTAGAGAAAATAAAACTGTAATTACAGTTGCATTTTATCACTGACTGAACTGAAACTGTATATATAGTTTGTGCTTTTCTTGTAATTTACCCACTGACTTAACACCTACTCCACCACTTTCTCATTTAATCATATTCTGTACAAATAAATAAAATATTTCTTGTAGAGGTAAAAAAACTAATGAGTGAATTGTAATTTCCGTGATTTTTTTAATTTGTTAAAGCAATTTCTGTAGACGATGATTTGAAAATGAGGAAGAAAAAGTGTTGGTGGTGAGGAATTAACGCAAGTGTCACTGACAGACCAAGATTCTTATATGGATAATATAAATGCACTATTGAGGATTTTATTTTTAAAATGCACTGAAAATTAAGATAATGTTTTATCAGTAGTCAGGAATTAATTCAAACATATGTATATATATATATATATATATATATATATAAAACACAATATAGAATATGCTGAATGTATCATTTGCTGGGGATGACACTAAACTGTATCTGATGGTGAGGCTCCAGTTCAATAGATCTAGAAGATCTGGAAAATATCTTCACTGACATCTCTACCAGGTCCACTCAGATCCAGAGTGATAGTATCTATTAAAATCCCTTCCATGGATAAAATGGGTCTGTTTGCAAATTAGTTGTATCAGATAAGAATACTTGATACCTATCGAGGTGCAAAAACTTTTAAAAACAACTCCACAAAAAATGTAAATATAAATGAATAACATATGCAATTCTTAAAAATCAAGGCATAAAATAATATTAGATGGTTTGACATGAAGCTAAAATCAATCAATCAATATAAATTTACCCAACCTTTCCACAATGAGCAGGATGTGACACAAGGTCAATTTTTTAGAAGAGTTTAACAGGTTTGAATTCAGAATTTTCTTTCTCAAAAACTGGTTGTCATACCAAGGTTAAAGAGCCTAGACTACCCTACTATTTACTCATAGCAGGAGGTAGAATAGTTGAATTCATACCTTTTCCAAAGTTACTAACACTTTGTAAAAATGCAAAAACGCCTTGTCAATTCCGACAATGATAACGGTTACACTATGAGTGCCTCAATATGCTTATCCGTCATACACCATGAGTGCCTCAATATGCATATGTCTATCAGTCATACAATATGAGTACCTTAATATGTTTATCAGTCATACACCAAGAGTGCCTCAATATGCATAACAAAGTAGACTATAAAACATAATATCTCTCTTTCTCCTCTGCCTTTCAAAATAACTTTCTTTTCAGGCCAATGATCCTGTCATACATGGCTAATTAGTACTATTCCTATCAGATCATTACAAATGAGACATAACGTTCAATTTTACAAGAATAATATACCTTTTACATAAGGTATGGTTCTTTGTTTTATAAAATACATGATCCCTCTCCAAGTTTGTTTGCCCGAAATAAGTTAAACCATTTGGTCATATCAAGCACTTCCTGTGATATACAAGGTGCGACTGAAAGGTTTAGAGATTTTCATCAATATAAGCAAAGTAAATGCTGTGTGGACTTAAACTACCAACATTTATATGGTCACTGAACATACAAGAAAAAGGGAATTTTTCTTGGAAAAATCTGAATCAGTTTTTCTAGTTTTGTAAATGTTCAGCAATGGCTCTTCCTTCTTTGTGAGGCTTTGAACTTTTTAAACAACCCTCATCAATGTATGTGTGCATGCGCACGCATGTGTGTGTGTGTGTGTGTGGGGGAGATCACTAAATAGCTAAGTACAACCTTACTCATTTTTTTTTTGATTTAATTTTCTCCAAAACCAAAGAAACTATGATTTTATTATTTCCATCGACTGAGTGGTTGATTGATCTTAATCACATGTCAACAAATCCCGGGTTATTATATACGAGGATAATTGAATAAGTTTCCAGACTTTTTTGTATGGACACTTTTATTGATAGTACACACATGAAACTCTAGTCCCCTTCGAAGTAATCTCCTCTGGCTGTAATGCACTTGTTGTACCGTTCCAACAACTTCTGGAAAGCCCCATCGAAGTCCTCTTGTGTGAGTGTGTCAATGACCTTTATCACAGCCTCTTTCATCACCTCAATTATCTCATAATGACAGCCTCTGAGCTTGGAGAATAACCAAAAGTCACAGGGAGCACGGTCTGGACTATAGAGGTTGAGGAACTGTCTCGATGCCCATCCTAGTCAAATAGTCTGTGACAAGGATGGAGTTGTGGACTAGTGTATTGTCCTGCTGGAAATGCCACTGACCTGATTTGAAGAGTGCTGGCCTCTTCCGACTGAATCTCTTGCTGAACTCCCTTAAAACCTCAACATAGTATTCCTTGTTGACTGTCTGTCCACTGGGAACCCAGTGCATGTAGATCATGCCAGTACTGTCAAAAAAAGGATCATCAAAAGTTTGTGGGTGGATTTGCTCTGTCTGGCCTTCTTGGGTCTGGAAGAGCCAGCACTCTTCCACTGGGAACTCTGTCTCTTGGTCTCTGGGTCATAGCAGTTGATCCAGCTTTCATCGCATGGCATTTTTTCCAAGTTTAAAACATAATTTTATTGCATATCATTCTTCTAAAGTCCAGATTGCATTTTTGAAATTCACCAGCTGTGACAATCAGGCTTTAGTAGAGTGGATTCCAATTCCTGCTGTAACTGTTCATTTGAACCTGAAATCATAAAAATTGGCCAGTCATCTCATAAGATATATAGCAATAACATAGTGAATTTTCAAGAGTCTACGACAATTCTAAATGCCTGTACAAAAAAGTCTGGAAACTTATTGAATGCACCACATACTTCACGGTTAGCTGAATTGCATTTATTGTATGTTGATATTTATAATTTTTATGGTGTTTCACAATCATGAATAATTTCAAAAAGATCTGACCCATAGATAGACCCATAACAGGTACTACCACTCTAGGTCAAAGTGGATATGGGAGTAATCGCAATGAAGGTGTTCTCCACATTCCTCAGAACTGGACTCACCATCAGATGCTGTTTAATGTCATATCGAGAACACCTCTTTTTTAGGGTGGGGGGATCTTACTCTTTTGCAAGGGATACAGTCAGCCTATTCTAAGCTTTACCAACAGGTCATTTTATTATTTCTAGTTGAATATCATAAAATCAAAACAGACATTATTACATATTATTAATTACCAAACTCTACAGCAATCCACCTCTGAATTAAAAAATATAAATAACAAAATATAATTAAAAAATATGTTCAGTAATCTGAATATTTTCTGGAATAATAATTACTTTTCTTAAAATCAGAGAAACATCTTATATAAGAATTGAACACCTGAAGAAAGCCATAGAATAGATTGGTCAAAAAGTTAGAGTCACCACAAAACTGACAAAAAGAATGAGTGAAAAAAACCGAATAAATCTTCAAATAAGAACAACTATTCCCAGCATTAGTGAAAATCTTCCTATTTTGAGTGCTTTTAAGTTGAAACATCATCATTATAATCTAAGATAAGGGATGTAAGTTCAAATCCCGCAGGCACCTTATTCTTGATTTTTAACACAGGATGCTTAAACCAAAAAAATGAAAAAATCAACAAGATGAAAAAAAATACATGTAAAAAAATCAGTATTTTTATTTATATATAGTGAGACAATGTGAAAGTATCATGACTTCTTTTTTTAAAGTCTTTGTGTTGCCATAACAATTATCATTCATATCGCTAGAAGTAATGAGAGAGTTACTTTGCAATGTAAAGTGACTGGTTGTTTTGGGTTACATGGTACCAGTTACAAGGAATTATTTGTGGTTTGATTCAACATGGCAAATCACCCTGCCATATTGACTCATTAGCAGGGGTTTGAATTCAGATTTATTTTTCTCTGAGACCAATTTACCTACCTAAAAATCTTAGAGAGGCCAGTCAGTCTTTACTTATAACTAGATGGAGAAGAGATAGATTCATACATTTTCTAAGGATAACAATATGAAGTGAAATGTAATCGGATGCATCCAGGATCTAAACGCTGGATGCCAAATTCAATTACTACAACACAGTTAAGCAATACATACCTCCAATGAATATATATATGTGTGTGTGTGTGTGTGTGTGTGTGTGTGTGTTCATATTTATTTATCATCAACACAGGCTCATCTCATTACATTCTAATGTCATGGTCAAACAAAGCATTTGAATGGTGAATCCCTGTGATGTAGCTTAATGGTAGATAGCAATGTCATAGTAAACAAGTTTGAAATCCAGTCATGCTATTACATTCACTTTCAGACTAATACCCATGAGAAAAGTATGAACCTCCTTATCCCTTAACAACCATGGATTAAATAGTATCACTACAGTTTTACTACAAGGATGGCTTTGGCATTAAATAACCTATGAAGGTGTATATGCCATTTAACAAAGAAATGAAATTAAATCAAATTGAAGTATTCAATGGAAAAGAAAGAGGGATTATGCAATTAAGGAGACTAAAATTTTATCCTTTTTCTTTTTCAATTTCTTTTTTCCTCTGTTGCTATAAATTTCTACATTTCAGTGTTTTTTTTTCAATTTTATTCCATCCAACTTATTCTCTCAGTACTTTCTCTTCCTATGTTTTCATTCATTTCTTTACTCAAGTTATTTTAAAGGATTTCAGTTGAGTGGTGCTCCTGCATCCTCAAATTGCAAACATGATTGATGCTACAATCCCGAACCTGCATACAAGTAGAAGTTCTGTTCCATACATGAAAAATTGCACCAGGAATAATGTCAGAAACTTAAATCTCACATCTAATATTTCTTGGAGCATCTTTAGTAGATTTTTTTCTCCTTTTCCATATTCCTATCTGTTTTTTCTCTAAACTTTTACTGTGGAGTCCATGGAACAATTTTGATAAAAGTTATATTTTTTTGTCATTTCATGATTAAAACAGACCATAGGTGGATTTGACATTTTTTTTTCTCACTTAACTTTACTAAGCAAGTATGATAAGCTCCTTTAATTAATGACGTTTCAGGCAGATTCTCATCAGTGTTCATACACCAACAACTAAAAACTGGACTTTTCATGCGCTGGACAAGCAACAACAGATCATCAAATGTCTCATGGAATTTAATCATTCACAGTTACATCCACTTAGTTACCAAAATTTTAAATCAGAAAACAAAATATTGGTGAAAATTTTTTTTAGCTTCGTGGATAATTTTTTGAATTGATTCGTTCTTTTGTTCTATCTTTTATTCAAATTTTCTTAAATGCAAAACTCACGCAGATACAACAATAACCACGAATATTCAATCATATATATCAATGTGTTGATTTGTTTTATGGCATGTCAACCCTTACTGGGTTATTCATGGTTTTAGTTTTATTTTGCCTGTGTTTATATAATCAAGAAGTTTTTCCTGTTCAATAGTAATCATTTGTGTGGTGGGCATGTATAGAAATGCCCAAGAACCACGTGTGCATGCTTCAGCCGAGCACATATTTGAAAACAACACTACAGAATGACAATAAAAAGGCACTTACTGGATTGGCCAGACTATCCAACTCCCGAGATGAATAGCAGATAAAAATAAGCTGAGATGTGCGCCACACAAGCTATTTCGGCATTATGGCCTTCGACTTGAAACTCATACTCCTGTTTGATGAAAGTAACTACTGAGATTGCTGCTAGATTGTGTTGGTATTTTTGTCCATTCCTGTTGGCGTTTGAATCAGTAGATCCGTAGATAAGACTACAATTTGTAAACTAATATTCTTAATTTACTATTTTTATTAATACATAATTTATACGCAATTGTAGGGTTTCGATTATTCCTAATACTAATAATTTACAATAATATGGTTAAAAGTATTCCTAATATTTCTAATATTCCAAGTAATAATATATAAGCAATCATATGGTTTGAAGTATTCCTAATAATAAAAAATATTAATAATAATTATTATTATTTGCAAAATTTTACATCTTCATTTAACTATTGCTATCAAATTACATTGACTGAATATAAAGTTCAATTATTTTAAACATTTCATACTTAGTTACAAGAAATGGAGCCTCACCACCAGATGCAGTTTAGTGTCATATCCAGTATGTGCATGTATATGTGCATATATGAAATCTATCCTGGACATATTCAACCACTGAGAACATCTCAAGAACTGGTTGCACAGCCTCGATATATGATTTCTGGACTTTCATAAAAATAAAAGGTGGAATTACTATTGAAGCACATTTTATGAGTTTAAAGAGAATATAATGAGGTAGCTGATGGTAATCTGTAAAAAGACTGAATAGGATGTAGTGAAAAGTTGATGAGATGTTTGGAAAATATTTGAGTTCTCAGGAGAATTATTTGTGGTATTTATTTAAACACTCCACAAATACGATGTGACACAAGGCCAATTTTCAAATGGAATAAAGCTGTTTGAATGCAATTTTCCTTCTCCTACATTGGTTGCCTTCCAAAGTAAAAGAATCCATTCTACCCAAAAATTTACCTATTGCAGGGAAGAGAACAGACAGATTCATGCAAACAGCCTCATCCAGGTTTTCAATTCAAGTTTCCAATTCCATTTTCCATGATGACAACCATTATGTTAAGTGTGCCAAAAGTACTATTTCCTGAGGTAGACTATTTTTTTCATCGATATTAAATAACTAGATTCTTTCTGGATATTATATGGATAAGAGTGCATTTTAAACAGTATGCCTTTTTAAGGAATATGACTAACTACTATTACTACTTTCAAAAAACGGAAGACTTTTCCCATATTCTCTGACTGCTCTCCAATGGTTCCTAATCAAGAATTATAATCATTCTCTCAAATAAAAAGTTGTTTTTTTCATCAGACTGTTCTGGCATTTTAAAAACTATTGCTGTAAAAAAACACCAATATAAGTTACCTTGTGGATATTTATCTGTGGGTATATGTGAAGTCATGTATACATATATATGAACATTAAATAGAAATCAATTGATATTTGATTAGGGTCGTTATTTCTTTTAAGTAGTTGGAATGAGTTGTTTGTACTAAATGCTTTGTGAACACCAAAATAGTAAGTACGAAATGTGCTTATCAGCAAAACTTCAACTCCATCATTGATTTCAAAAAATAAAAACAATTTGCAGTTCACAGGGGAACAATTTTAAGTCTTGTTATTTTTTTTACATGTGTTTCTTGTAAACAAACACTAGTTGAGAACTTACATCTTTTCGCTTAAAGGAAGCACTTTATGGCTTTTCTTTGACATATCTAAATTAACAGTACTCTTTCACTTTGTGATTATTATTAATTGATTTTAATGCCATGTCAACCTGTGAAAGCTTATTTCATGCCAAGAAGTTAGGTATTTGTCTTCATTTTACAGTTGTATGTAAATTTTTATGTAAATAAAAGTAAGTAAGTAAAGTTGGCAACCGTAGTTGAGGGCAACCAGAAGGCTCCCTTTTCAATAGCTACTACACTGAGGTGTAGGGGAGGGTGCTACTCCTTTCGCTGAATTACTCTGCTTTACCCTTGATAAATACCTTATATTGCTGACTGTTAAGCAAGGAGCTATCAAGTACCATTTTTTTAAGTCTTTCGTATGACACGACTTGGGATTGAACCCAGGTCTCCTGGACCATAGACAAACACTCTACCCACTAGGCCAATGAGCCGGTTATGAGTACACAGTTTAATTGTCAAAAACATTTCTATTTCAAACTATTCAGTTTATTCAAACAGAGCTAATTCAGTTTAGTATACGTACAGATTTTGTTTACACACAGTTAAATGTCAAAACAGTTTTATATTAAACAATTAAGATTAGTGTAAATACAGTTTCATTGTCAAAATCAGTTCTATTTAAGATAATTCAGTTTAGGATAAACACGCAGTAAGTACGGTTTAATTGTCAAAAACATTTTTATTTCAAGCTATTCAGTTTAGTCAAACAGTTCAGTTTGGCATAAGTATGCCGTTAGTTCTATTTAACCCATAGATAGGGCCCTACCAGGTGCTACCATGCCGGGCCAGTGTGGACCTGGGAGCAATGGCAATGAAGGGGTACTCCATATTCCCCAAAGCCCCTGCATTACTGGAACCTCAACATCAAATTGTCTAGAGTCATATCTAGGACACTCAATATGGGGGTCTTACTCTTCTGCAGAGGTGCAGTCAGTGTATTCTACAGCCCTAGCCAACTGGGCACACAATTGTATAGTTTCAAGTATTCCTATTCAATACAAATAATTATATAGTTTCAAGTAATTATTTCTATTCAATCATTGTCATTTATTTGTACACAATGGTTTCAAGTAACTAATGATAATCCTCAGTAAACAATTATAGCTACAAGTAATTCATCTAAATACAAATAGTTTGCATAGAGTTATAGAGTTTCAAATATTCAACAGTTATTCTAATAATTTACAAAATATCTGTTAGACTTAGAGATTAGTTTTGGCTTCTTTGCTTAATGGCATATCAAATTTTGTTGGTTATTTAATAACAAAGGCATCCTTGTAGAAGAACAACTGTGGTAATATTTAACCTATAGCTGACCTATAACTTTCCGAAAGGTATTAGTCTAAAAGTGAATGTTGTTTGAACTTGCTTACTATGATGTTACAGTTCACAACACTGCTGAGATTCCCTCCCCATAATAATAGATACTACCATCAGATCAGAGTGGATTTGGGATTAGAAATGAAGAGGTATTCCACATTCCCCTCAGCCCTGAAACTAGATAGTGTCATACCCAGAACAACCGCTTTTTTTTAATGTAGGGGTTTTACTTCATCACATGGTATGCAGATGGTAAATTTTAGGCCCTAATAACAGTGGAGCAAATAAGGAATCTACTAAATGTAAAATTTCTAGCTTTTCATTTCTCAGGAAACAAATTTATTCAGAATTTGTAAAGATTAATATATACAAATCCATTGGATTCATTGATGCATTCTTTCTACAGAGGGTAAACTTATTAGAGATACCTAGTTTATTTAAGAACAAAAAGAAGGAGTTCAATAATTAAACAAATTCTTACAATGGGAATAACACCTCTAACAAACATAGAAGATAATTTCCATAAGAATTTTAGACCAGAAGAAAAGCATAAAATTTATTGATTCCAAAATGTTGGCAAAAACTCCAACAAAAAGAATGAATCAAATAATCTGAACAACTCTTTGAATAAGATGGATTCTTCTCAGAATTACAGAAATTTGTCATGTTTATAGCAGATTTTTATCACAATAATTATGTTCATTCTTCTGAGAATGTCAAAAAAACAAGATTAGATAATATAGTCATCTGCATTTCAGAGCTGAGACAGGGTCCGAAGGATAAGCACCAAATGTGTGCAGCGGAAATATGTCAACAAAATCCTAAATTGATTAAAAATTTAGCAGTTCATAGTGGAACAAGTTTAAGCTCATTGAATTTTCATAGGAATAACTTAAATCAAACAATATATATATATATATATATATATATATATATATATATATAGTGTAATTAGATGGAAACCCAAACCTGGTTAAGTTGTCAAAATAAATTTATTTCGGTGAAGAATATTACTATACTCAATAACTTTTTACATGCTATACTTGAAGTCTTTGCTGTTCTGCTACTTCAAATATATTCTGAATCTGAATTTTGTTATATGCTTGCAAGGGAATAAGTGATGTAACAATAGCCATACATCGAGCACTCACATAGATTTATATGATATTCCTTATATATTCTATACAAGAATAATCCACACCCACTGTCTTTGGATGCAGACTGGATATCATAAATATACTGATTATTTAAAACATAATATGTACACTGATAAACCAAAAGATACACACACACATATATATATATATATAAAATGAAACATAACGTTATATGCACTGAGAGACCAAAACATATGTAACAAGCTGTTATTTACCATACCTATAAACATTAATGACTATGTCTCATTCCTCATAAATACATTAGACACTATTGTGAGGGGGTGGTTAATATGCTGATTTAATATTACACCTCTTGCAGCAGTTACCTTTTTCATGCTGCTGGTGAGTATTGTTTTTTGTTAATGTTATAAAGATTTCCATTTCATTTCCAACCCCTGTTTTGGTTATTTCTCACTCAATAACCATTTTGTTAGGCTACAACAAAAGCATAATGTATAAACTAATAAGCCAATATATATATATATATATATATATATATATATATAACATTATATACACTGATAAACCAAAATTTATATATAAAATAGATACAATAAGAAACAAAAATATTATGACAAGCATCAAGCAGCAAAAACAATGGTTGGTTTGTTGGTTGGGTTTTATGGTATATCAACCATTATTGGTTATTCAATGCCAAAACCTGTTTTTACCTACATATCAAATATCTATAATATATGGGGTTTTATACTATTTGTAAACTCATTTAGTAGATATATTTTTAAATGAGCTTGACTCCATTCTTTTCTACACAGTTAAATGGTTGCAGGTATTTCTATCTAACATGAATATTTCTATTTACTATTATTCATTTGTTTGCATACAGTTAAATGGTTCCAAGTATTGCCATGTAACATCAACAATATAACATCAGTCATTTGTTTACACACATTTAAATAGATATACATATGATTTGTAAGTGAATAGTTTATTTTGAAATGAATCAAAACTTATTAATTTGCACTCTAATATTGTTATTGTTTCCACACGGTTAGATAGTTTTAATTATTGCTATCTAACACTTACAATTCCATTCAACATCAATCATTTGTTTGCACACAGTGAATTGGCCACCAGCACTGCTAAGTAATTAGAGTCTTTGGTATGACTCAATCTGGGATTGAACCCTGGTCTTCCAGATCATTGACGAACTCTCTACTCATTAGGCACTGCTACTCAACACTAATCATTCTATTCAATACTCTTCATTTGTTTGCGCACAGCTAAATGGTTTCATGTATTGCTACATATCATCAACAATTCAATTAAACATCTGTTATTTGTTTACATACATTTAAATGATCAAACAGTTCTATTTCAAACAACTCAATTTAGCATGTCATTTGCTTGCACACAGTTTAAATATCAAACAATTTTAACTTACCCATAGATAGGACCCTATCAGGTGCTACTACTTTGGGTCAGAGTGGACCTGAGAGCAATAGCAATGAAGGAGCACTCTACATTCCCCAAATCCCCTAGACAGGAGCCTCACCATCATATCCAGGATACTTGTTGGAGGAGGGTCTTACCCCTCAGCAGAGATGGTGTATTCTACTGCCCCAGCTGAATGGGCTGAAAAAATGATGGGTACTGTTTTGTAACAACATTTCAAACTGGGAAGAAATCTTTCAAAGATGATTCTAAATTTGGATGACCTTTGACATCAACAGACAATAATCCCATCGAGAGAAAGTGCATGCTGTGATCCATAGAATACTTCCTCAGTTGTATTAATCATAATCATCATGACGTGCCGCTAGCACGGATATTTCTGACCCTCTCTCGCCACTTCTCCCTATCGTTCATCGCCTCTAGCAGGTCTTCAGGGCTACGTCCCTTATCCTCACATAGATGCTGTATGTATGTTCGGGCTGGTTGTCTTGCTTTTGCTCGGCCATATGTGGGGGTCCATAGGAGTACATCACTTATGAGCTCGTCCGTGCTTCTCCAGCAGTGTCCTGCATGTCTGGTTCGTCTAACTTGGATAGTTTTTGTGATGGGAGGTAAGTGGCCGTATAGTTGGTGTTTTGTAGGGTGTTGCCTCCAGGACTTGTTCAATATTGCTTGCAGCATTCTTGTGTAATTGCCGTCTAGCTTCTTCTCGAGCCGTTTTGTTAGCGTCCAAGAAGTGCATCCATATAGCAGTATCGACACGACTGCTGCTTGGAAGAAACTGCATTTCATTTTATCGGTCAGGTTTGACTTCCATATGATTGATAGCTTATTGATAGCTGTCCATGTCTTCATTAGCCGCATGTTGATGTCTTTTTCGGTTGATGAGACACTGCTTCCTAGGTAGGTGAACTTGTCTACCAGTTTCAGAGAGGTTCCGTCTAGTGTGGAAATGTCGCCCATTTGATTAAAGCACATGTATTCAGTTTTGTGTGCATTGACATGGAGGCCGATGCCTGTGGTGGCTTGTTCCAAACTATGCAGTAGTGTTTCGGCTTGGTCTGGGAGATTGGGGTTCAATCCTTGGTCGCGTCATACCAAAGACTCAAAAAATTGTACTTGATGTCGCCTTGCTTAACACTCAGCATTATAAGGTAAGGATCAAGGGTAAAGTGGATCAATCCAGGGAATGGAGTTGCGCCCTCCCCTACACCTTGGTGTAGTAGCTATTGAAAAGGGAGATTTTGGTTCATCCATGACTAAGGTGGCCAACTCTACTCAGTTGTATTAATCTCTGAATTTGTTCCCAAAGTAGAGACCAATTTTGAGAAGTTATCATTTTCAGAGAGTAGGTAAAAGAAAAACTTCTAGATGTGGACACAATCCTTCAAAACTGATGATATTCTGGAAATATTTCAAAGTTTTATTCAGAGATAAAACACTAAGTTTGATTTTAAAAAAAGATAGGTTTATTTTTTAACATACCAAAGGTACCAATTAAATCAGAGTTTAGGATTGAAGATTCCTGTCATTTTGAGAAGTTGAACATTTTATAAGTTTTTTAAAAACAGCTAGTCAACTTATATCCATAGTTTCTTATTTTAGACTTGTATATTTTGTTGATACAAAAGTTTTAGATTGATTGACTGATTTATCTTCATGGCATGTCAACCTATCAGTGGTAATTTTATACCTAAAGGTTAGGGACTCACATTCATAGTACATTTATATTTACTTTTTTGGTGTAGTTGTTTTTTAAGTGTTCTTTATACACAGTTATATGATGTCAAGTATTCTTGCCTAATACAAATAATTATATGAATTCAAATAATTATTTCTATTTGATAATAATAATCATTTGTTTGCACACAATTATAGAGTTCCAAGTAACTAATAATAATCCTAAATAAGTAATTATAGCTTCAAGTAACTATTCTTAAAACAAATTCTTTACAGATATATGGCATCAAGTATTCCTATTAAATACAAATAACTTTTAAACAGATCTATTCATTCTGAAGATGGGAGCCTAACAAGTACTACCACTCTGAATTGAAGTGGACCTAAGAGTAATGGCCATGAACGGATACTCAACACTCTTCAGAATTGCACAACTGGAACCTATCAGATGTAGCTTAATGTCACATTGAGAACACTGTTTTTTTTAGGGGGTGGAGGAGATCTTACTCATCTGAAGAGGGGTGTACAATCAGTTTATTCAAAGTCATGCTGACAGGGATGTATGAAGCTTTTGTTTCAAATTTTATTGCAAATTTTGAAATAAACAATCAATCAATTATGTTCGTGTTATGTACCATTTATACTAAGTGTTTTGTTTTTTTCTATTTAATCTTTAGATAGAAAATATAGAGTTCTATGGAAGTCACTAGTAGTTAAAAAAATACGATAATATGAAAATAGTATCCTTACTTAAAAGAAACTGCATAAATACCAGCATGCAGAAACTTAAGAAAGCTATAAATGAACAAACACATGCCAAAAAGGAACAATTAAAATACATTCAAAGCCAAATCAATAAAATTAGAAATTCAGTAAAAGATATCCAATCACAATTAGCCAGTAAATGAAGGGAGTGGAAGGAAAAACACCTTGAGTGCAAAACTAAAAGCCACCATCCAAGAACAGAGAATACAGGAGTGGAAAGAACATTTCAATAATCTGCTTGGAAACTCCTCTAAAGTCAATGATAAACCTATCACAAAAATTATAAATAGCCAACTTGACATCAAAATTGGACAGTTTAAAGATGGATAACTAGAGGTAGGCCTCAATGAAAAACATCCAGAAGTATGAAAGACAAGGCAATTTGATTATGTTCCTACTTTTTTTGATCATGGAACACTTTCTATAAACATAATACAATGGAGAAATGGATAAAAGGCTGCATACTCTCCTTCCCCAAGAAAGGTGACCTTGGAATCACTAAGAACTATAAAGGCATTACTCTACTAAGGTTTATAATGCTCTGCTTCTCAACCATATCAAACCTGAAATTGAGAAAATTTTGTGCAGAAAGGGATCAACAATTTCAGATTCTGACTTTTGGTTGAATCATTGAAGGAGTACATGCAAAAAATCAAGAGGCAACACTATTGTTTGTAAATTTCTGCAAGGCATTTGATTCCATACACAGAGGGAAGATGGATATAATACAACTAGCATATTGTCTCACAAAGAAACTGTTATAGCTTTATAAAAACATGAAAGCAATTGTTCACTCACCTGATGAAGGTACCAACATCTTCGACTTTGTCACTGGAGTTTAGCATCATATTTTTTTATAATCTGCAGAGACTATGCATTTTGAATGTTGATAGATCTAATAAAAGAAAATGGCTTTATAGTTAAAAAAAAAAAAAAAAAAAAGCTGACGATACCCTGCTGACTATGCAGATGATTAGTACTTCTTGCAAATAAACCTGCCCAAGCTGAATCCCTAGCCTAAAACAAGTAGCAGGAGGTATTGGCTTCCATGTGAATGCAAATAAAACAGTGTTCATATCTTTTAAATGAGAAGGAGCCACCTACACTCTAAGTGGCAGGCCTCTAAAATTTGTAGATAAGTTCACATACCTTGGTAGCAACATCTCATCTCTTGAAAGTAATGCCAATATGTGCCTAACAAAAGCATGGACTACTATTAATAGGTTCTCGATCACATGGAAGTTTGATGTATCAAAGAAAAATAAAACGTGATTTTTTTTCCAAGCTGTCACCTATCAATACTACCACATGGATGCTAACAAGACACTAGAAGAAAAAACTAGATGGAAACTACATAAGAAGGCTGGATGCTGTTTTGGACAAATGTTGGAAGTAACACTCCACAACACTGTTGCTGTACAACCACTTACCTCTCATCTCAAAACACATTCAAGTTAGACAAATAAGACATGCAGGACACTGCTGGAGAAGTAAGGACAAACTCATAAGTGATATTCTTTTATGGACCCCTACACATGGACAAGGCAGTGTTGGCTGAAAACCAAGAACTTACTTATATCAGCTCTGTGCTGATACTGGATAGAGTTTGGAGAACCTGCCAGAAGTGATTGATGATAGAGATGGATGGAGAGAGAGAGAGAGAATAAAAAAATCCATGCTGTCTTCAAGACTTGATGATGTTTTAATATGGTTTATTTTATGAACAGACAGCTCAACCTAGCTCCAAAAAAGAAGGACATGGAAGTACTTATATAGGTAATCAAAATCTCTAATCATTATCATAAAAATGCAGGTAGCTGTCAGTATGACTTGATCTTTGAGAATTTTAATGATTTAAATTATTCAACAATAAAATGCTAAATTGCACATTTCTATATCAGTTTAAAATGTATTCTTAGTTCATCTGTATTACATATATATATATATGCGTGTGTGTGTGTGTTTAATTCTATAGTAATCTCTAAATTCACTTTATCAAAAATAGATGTTTGTTGGGTCAAGTTGATACATCCTTTTTCTCCCAGTAAAATAAATCAGATTAGTCAGTTTAATCTCTACTTGTATTCAACTTGATAAAATCCCCATGTTCAAACATTAATATATTTAAAGTATTTTTCTCTCTCCTTTTCATACTTGAATCAATCCTGATTACTTAAAAATAAATCATTGAAATCTTAATTTAAGTCTTTCTTCCATTTTAGACAAATATTCAGACTGATTAAGCTGACTCTTAATGCCATTTAAACAAACTCTTTTATGTATTTTATAAAATAGCATATTTCAAAATAAATATTTTCCATAATGATCTTATTGAAGATATTTTCTTGCTTTCTTAGTTTAATGGCATATCAACCTTTGTGGATCATTCAATGCCTAAGTCATCTTTGTAAAAGAACAGTTGTGGTTCTATTTAACCTTTCTCAAGGGCATTAGCCCAAAAGTGAATGCAATTGCATAACTGGAGTTTGAACTTGCTTACTATGATATCTCAGTCAAGCAGATTAGACACTACACCATGGAGCATCCCCCAAAGATATTTACTTTGTATATTAAAACATTCCATATATTGTGACGGAGTCAGGGCAGCCTGGCACTTGATCCCTTGCAAAATAAGTCCCAGTTACGATTCCTTCTTCGGCACATTGGAACTGGCAGATAATGTGGGGGTTAATTTGGGGCTAGACTGACCGCCACTGGCAAGGGGTTTCCAAATTTCACGTTACACACCCACCAGACCACTTCATCTTCCTACGCCTAGGATAATGGAAGATATGGGCCTCTAGGTTTAGATATAATATTATTTATTTATCGTAGTCAACTATTTCAATTTCCCGTGTAATGTTTTTAAAGGCGAATAAGACATTTAGTGAGAATAAATTGAGGCGAAAATGAAGCTGAAAAGGAACATGCAAAAGAAGGCAGTTCGATAGATAAACAACACAATGAATAAATTTCGACATGAGGGGACATCTAAAATATAACAAGGTTTTTAATACGTGCGGACCAACTAACTTTTTAAGATGCCGGCTATATTACCAGCGGACAATATCAAATACAAATGTCTTTCTTTCGTTTTCTTTTCTTTCTTCTTTCTTTCTTTTCTCTTGAACCTTGAAAGGGTAGCAAAGTCCATTCATATGTTTAGAGTTTATGAAATGAATCTTTTCATTCCATTTCTCTTCTTTTCTTAATGCATATAATTCTCTATATGCTTCTTTCTTTAAATTGAGAGGGAGAGCGTACAATGCAATACTTAGGAAGGGTGGAGGGAGAAAACGGTTTTAAGGTTTACTTAGCTTCTTTGACGGGTTTCTTCTGAGAGTATTTTCTCTTTTATGGGCTTGCGGGATTCTGTACAGCTTGGCTTGAAGATACCCGTTATCTTCTTGTCCAAAATTCTTTCTGCTTTTCCCCGGAGTTTTGGCGACAGTTTCAATACATCTTGTCATGCCAAATGCTGTCCTGAAACGCGGCTCTGCTTCTTCACCCGGAGTTTTGGCATGAGATCACCCACCTTGTCACAGCAACCCACGTCCTGAAAACTCCATTCTTCTTTCCTATTTCCGCAGACGAAAAGGGTGCTTCCGGCTTTAGGGTTCTGGCCAATCATTTAGCCTCTTTCTTCTTCCTCACCCTGTCAGGCTATTCATTTGGACTACTATCATGATCTCTCTGTCCCTTCTCCACCCAACCTACTTGGGGTTACGGAGTTCAGATAGCTTGACCTTGATTCGTTACTTCCTTCAACAGGCAGGCCGAGGAGTTGACCTACATTCCTTATTCCTCCCTTTAAAGGTCAATCTTTGAGGCCTGTTAATTCAAACATGGAGGGGTAGGGGAAATTTCTTGTTTCTCCCCTCTCAGTGGTAGACCACGTGACAATATACATAAACATAATATATTTAATTCAAAATATATTTCTTTGGTGGGCATTAAGATCTGTGAAGTAATAACCTATTCATTGAATTTGTATTATAATTAATGGCAAATAAATTAGGGGAAGTACTCTATAATGTGCATTTAAGGATTATTTCTCTCACAAAAATTATAATGATCAGCTTGAGTGCAAACACATATTTTTCACTTCTATTGTTAATTTACAAATTGAACCGTTTGTTTTGGTTTTATGGCAGATCAAACATTGTAGATTGTTTAATGCTGAATTCTTTTTTATACATATAAACATTTCCATTACAAACAATTTAGTTTAGTATAAGTACAGTTTTTTTTATTTACACATGGTTAAATGTATAAAAGTAAAGTTGGTGACCATAGTTGAGGGTGACCTGAAGGCTACCTTTTCAATAGCTACTACACCAAGGTGTAAGCGAGGGCACTACTCCTTTCCCTGGATTGCTCCACTTTACCCTTGATCTGTACCTTATAATGCTGAGTGTTAAGCAAGGAGGAATCAAGTACCATTTTTTTGAGTCTTTGGTATAACTCAACCTGGGATTGAACCCCGGTCTCCTGGACCATTGGTGAACACTCCAACAATCATGCCAATGTCTGGTACACTAAATGTATAAACAGTTTTATTTCAAACAATTCAGTTTAGCATAGGTACACAGAACTTTATTCTTCTTCCATGCAAATCGACAACAATGGTTTCTTTCACAGAGCTGGGTTGCAGATATCCAAACTTAACCCCTAAAAATCTCCTCCCAGATCCAACAAGTAATAAAGGCTCAGTTACAGTCTAATGGCCAGATCAAGCTTTAAGAAATACCTTTTTCATGCTTCATTGGACAAGTATGCTAAATGGTCACTGACCCAACAAGAATATTCATCAATCCTTTGACAGTTCTTATTTTTCATTCTGCTCTGTGTTTAGCTACTCTCATCATCAAGTAAGCCTGATAAACAAGCCAATTTAGACACTGACCACTTGACCATA
Source organism: Sepioteuthis lessoniana (assembly GCA_963585895.1). Lineage (NCBI taxonomy): Eukaryota > Metazoa > Mollusca > Cephalopoda > Myopsida > Loliginidae > Sepioteuthis > Sepioteuthis lessoniana. The sequence continues at coordinate 144,645,886 of OY757905.1, read as the reverse complement.
TTGCAAGTATTAATCAGGTAGTAGCACTCAATTGATCTGACAGACCTTAAACCTCTTTAGTATTATTTCTAGCAGTAAAATTTCTTATATATTTTGCTGAGTAAATCAATAACTAGTATAGATTCTTATTAATGTTTGTTAAAAATGAAGATTCCAAATTTTTAGTTAATTTTTTTCTGTGATTTATATGCAAATAAACTAGATCAATTGTTGTATCTTTATTGATCATTTCATTTTCTTGCTTTAGTTTATTTAGTGGCATATCAACTATTATGGGTTATTTAATGCCAAACTTTCAAACAAATAATTCATACACAATTATATGGTTTCAAAAAACTATTTCTATTTGTGCTCTTGGTACAGTCACCAAAGGATTGGTACACGAACTGGAGGACTCGGAAATAAGAGGATGGGTGGAGACCATCCAAACTACTGCATTGTTGAGATTGATCAGAATACTGAGAAGAGTCCTGGAGACTTGCTATCACTCAACTTCCTGTGAAAAACCATCAGCTAATGCTTATGTGAAAAACTCTCAAAAGAGAAAAATAATAATGATCTGCGCAAGGGTGAAATTAGTCTGTGATAAAATTGGTGTGCCCCTAAGGAACCTGAACAGAAAGTCAAAATCTGGATGGGAATTTAGGCTTAAAGAACAAGTAAAGAAATTACAACAACAAGCAAAGATGCTAAGAAAGGGAACAAACATGGGAATATATTGAGATGAAAGGGCAAAAACAAAATAGCAGACAAATCTAAAAATGCACCTTGAAGAAATGAATCAAAAGATATAAGTGAAAGAAGGGACACTTAAAAGATACCAAAACAGGGTCAAGCAATACAATCAAAACGGGACATTCAAAATTAATGGAAGAAAATTCAACCAAAAACTTGGAGGAAAACGCATGAGGACGTACCTACAAATGGATGCAAAAGAAGCAAAACAATTTTGGAGTAAAATACAAGAACAAAAAGAATAGAAAGGCCAAATGGATAAATAACGTGGAAAAAGAATTACAAAGAGTTGAAGAAGGTGATATATTACTTGGAATTACTTAGAGCAACACTCAAAAACTGGAAAACGCCTGGCCATGATGGCATACATGATTTCTGGTTTAAAAGATTCACGTCTATCCATGATCAACTGACTCTTGAAATGAAGAGATGCTTAGAAGAAGCAAATATACCTGATTGGATTACTAAAGGATAGACCCCATGATTCAAAAAGAGCCCCAAAAAGGAACCACCACCAGAAACTATAGACTAATAACATGTCTTCCTATGATGTGAAAAATACTAACAGCACAGATTAGGGAGAAGATTTATTACTCGTTAGTAAGCTGTAAGGGAAAAAAGGAGCAGATGATTTACTGTACATTGATCAATACATCCTCAATAGAGAGCAAAACAGGATGGAAAAACGTAGCCATGGCATGGATTGACTACGAAAAGGCCGATGGTATAGTCCTGAAAAGCTGGATAATAAACTGTTAAAAAATGTACAAGATATCCGACAAAGTTATAAAGTTTATCATGGAAGCCATAAAAAAATGGAAATGGAAATTGACCGCTGGAGGAAAAACTTTAACTAAGGTAAAAATCCAGAGAGGTATCTTCGAGGGAGATGCGTTTCACCATTACTATTTGTAATAGTGATGATGCCACTCAATTACATTCAGAGAAAATGCACTGGGGGATACTAAGTTGCAAGAAAAGATTAACCACCTTATATACATGGATGACATCAAAATGTTTTCAAAAAAAGAAAAAGAATTGGAGACTCTAGTTCAGACAGCCTAATCCTCCAATGTTCAGCTCTATCAATTATTTCAACTTCATCCCATAAGGGCAGATGGTTTCCATTTTCTTTCCACATATGGTCCGCTAATGATAGAGCTAAACATTAAAAGATTAGGGACCTTAAGGAATGGGCTACAATGACCTGCTGAGTAGACCAAGTATAGAGATGAATATAATATGGGAACCAATAATTAAAAAGGTTAGACAAAAAAAAAAATCTGAATATGAGCATAGGTAAAAAATCATACATATTAGAAGTAATCTGAGTCAAGGAAGAACATTAAGTTCATAAGTCCCAAAAATTCACTCTAAACTGTCCAGCAGGACACATAACATAACGGTTATAAGTGTTGGTTCCCTAAGCTTCTAAGGAAACAATCATCTGGAGGTTGCAGGTTCAATCCTGACAGCTAGCGAGCAACAATACAGGAATACTTAACACTTGTACCCGATTATGGCTAATGGAATCAGAACAAGTGACCCTCGTGGATTCAGTAAAGGACATAGAAACCTGCACAGAACTTCAAACTAAGAAGGCTGGAGGACATATCGGCCGAAATGTTCTGGAAATAAAGATGAAGACACTAGTTCAAAAACCCTTAATGATATAGTATCCAGTTCTATAGTTTCAAGTATCTAACAACATTAATCCTTAGTAAACAATTGTAAATCCAAGTAACTATTCTTAACCTAAATAATTTACATGCAGTTAAATGGTTTCAAGTTTTCCAATCCAATACTAATAATTTCCCAACAGATCTGTTTGATCTATAGATGGAATCCTAACAGGTACGACCACTTGAGGTTTGAGTGGACCTAGTAGTAATGCCATTGAAGGGATACTATACACTCCCCAGAGTACTGGAGCCTTACCACAGGATACAGTTTAGTATCATAGCCAGGACACACCCCTTTCTGGAGGGGCCTTACTCTTCTACAGTTGACATATTCTCAGCCCTGACAACAAAGATGACTCATTTCATCTTGTTTCCATATCAAATTTACGTCTATTTTACAAACCAGATATTTAGAAACTATTATATAATATGATCTGCTAACTCCTGATTGAATGACCAATTGCTTATCAGATGATAATATCCTAATTATATAATCTTATTTGTGAAAAATAATAACAGCTTCATGTATTAGAAATAATAAGGTTATTTTCAATACAATATCTTTCCATTTAGAAAAGTAATACTATCTCTGTACCATTAAAACGATCACTTTTGCATAGACATTTCAGACATTAAATTTAACAAAGATTATGGGATATCATCATCATGTCGCACTGCTAGCATGGATTTCCCTGGCCCTCTCTCACCTCCTGTGTCTATTGTCCATCGCTCCTGGGAGGTCTTCCAGGCTAAGTGCTGTATCGGCACAGAGCTGTTGTATATAGCTTCTAGTTGGTTGTCCAACATTTGCTCGTCCATGTGAATGGGTCCACAGGAGTACATCACTTATGAGTTTGTCCTTACTTCTCCAGCAGTATCCCACATGTCTGGTTCATCTAATTTGAATGGTTTTCATGATGGGTGGTAGGTGGCCGTACAGCTGCTGTTTTGTAAGGTGTTGCCTCCAGGACTTATTCAACACAACTTGCAGCATTCTTGTGTTATTGCCATCAAGCTTTTTTTTCTTATGTTTAGTTAGCATCCATGTGGTGCATCCATATAGCAGTACCGACATGACTTCTGCTTGGAAAAAACTGAGTTTTATCTTATCAGTCAGGTCTAACTTTCATATGACCAATAACCTATTGATAGCTGTCCATTACTTTGCTAGTTGTGTGCTGATGTCATTCTTGGTTGATGAGACACTGCTTATGAGGTAGGTGAACTTGTCTACTAGCTTAAGAGGACCACCCTTTAATGTAGAGATGTCCCTTCTTTTTTATAAAAAAAATTAATAATCTTACATATACTTTAACATTCCTTAATCAATAATTTTCATATGTATTTACAAACCTCTACACATAAGCAGGATGCAACACAAGGTCAAGTTTTAAGTGGAGTTTTTACAAGTTTCAATTCAGTCTTTCATTTCAAGACTGCCCAACTATGTACCAGGAAGAATAGTTGGATTCATACCTTTCCCCTAAGGATTTTAGCGCTATGTGAAATGCAAGCAGTCTTGTCCAAGATTTCAACTTGAGTTGCCGTGTCTATTTCCTATGATGGTAACCATTAATAATCTTTATGCTATTGATAATCTAAACCGTAAGAATAACTAGACTACATATGCATCTGAGGGGGGTCTCATTGTAACAGTGGTCCAGGATAATACAAATACTTTTATTACGTAAGGAGAATTTCATAGTTGTTTCCATTATATTGAGAATGTGGATAATCAAAAAATGATGTGTAGCACAAAATTTGCAAATTAAACTGTGAATTATATTATTCTTAATAGCATCTTTTGTGTATATGCCATGAAGATCTTAACTCATGAAGAATCATCTTTTAGCTAAGCTAGCAAACCATTATATTACAAAAGTTTTAGGAGGTAAATGAAACAATAATTACTCTTGTATTTTGAGGGTGAGTCTTTGTGACATAATGGCTAATGTACTGGTTGGTTGGTTGGGTTTTATGGCATATCAACATTTGTAGGTTATTTAACGCCAAATCCATTTTTATGAAAATAGTTCTATTTCAAAGTATACAGTTTAAATTTAAGTACAGTTTAATTGTCAAAAACATTTCTATTTCAAGCTACTCAGTTTAGTCAAGCAGTTCTAATTCAGCTAATTCAGTTTAATCTAAGTACAGGTTTTGTTTACACATGGTTAAATGTCAAAACAGTTCTATATTAAACAATTCAGTTTAGTGTAAGTACAGTTTCAATGTCAAAGAACAGTTCTATTCCAAATAATTCAGTTTAGCATAAACACTCAGTTTAAATGTAAGTACGGTTTAATTGTCAAAAACATTTTTATTTCAAGCTATTCAGTTAAGTCAAACAATTCAGTTTAGCATAAGTATGCTGTTAGTTCTATTTAACCCATAGATAGGGCCTTATCAGGTGCTACCATGCTGAGCCAGAGTGGACCTGGGAGCAATGGTAATGAAGGGGTACTCCATATTCTCCAAACTTCCAGCATCACTAGAACCTCACCATCAGATTGTTTAGTGTCATCCAGGACACTCACTGGGTGGGTCTTACCCCTCTGCAGAGGTGCAGTCAGTGTATTCTACAGCCCCAGCCGACTGGGCAATTAATTTCTTTATTTCATCATTTAAATATTTATTACTTTATTTTCCTATCATTTATTTAATGTAAGTTTTTATCTTCCTTTTATTTCCATTTTTATCTTTTTCCCTCTCTTTCTTTTTATCTTCTTTCTTTTTCATCTTTATCTTCTTCCTCTTTCTTTTTTTATCGTTCTCTCACTCCTTCTTTTTCATTTTGATCTTCTTTTCTTTCATTCTTTTTTATCTTATGTATGTTCTCTGTTTTCATTCTTTTTTTTTTCATGTTAATCTTCCTTCTCTTTCTTTGTTCTCCTCAACCTTTTTTATCTTCTTTCCTCTTTTTTAAAAATTTTTATCTTCTTTCCACTGCATTCACTCTTTCTCTCTTTTTAAGTTAAAAAAATCTATCAAATTTTTTTTAAATTGGGAAAGAAAAAATAGTAAAAAAAGACTAGACATTTTAATTAAAAACAGGCAAAACTACAGCCAGGAAAAAACAAAACAAACAAAAAAAGATTAAAAAATTCACATTTAAAAAATGGCACAAAAGAAAATAAAAGAAACTCCTGAACATAAAAATTATGAACTTGAAAGTAACAGAAAAAAAACATGAGCAAAAAAGTAAAGAAGATTCAATAAGAAATGGGATATGACTGCCAAAAAAAAACAACCCTAAAAACATCTGACACTTCATATAAAAAAAGTTCCTAATATCGCAAACCTAATATAAAATATTAATGATGGTATAGAAACCACTGCTTATCTCACATCGTATAAAAATGCAGTGGGCAAAAAATATGGCAACATTATCAAAAAGAATATCTAAAAATGTTATTGCCCAAAGCAAAACAATGGTAAACATCCCATAACATTAAAAAGACATAATCACCTTAAAAGAAGAAAATTTAAATACAATATATAAATATATCTAAAAAAGAAAAAAATAAAGACTCTAATGTTGACTAGAAGGTTTCCTTTTATCTCACAAAGTCTAACTTTCCAAGTTCATTCTATTCTAATAAAAGACGTACTTATTTTGATTACCTTCCCAACTTCAGAAACTAATATTGGCAGTATTGGTATATTTGGTGCTTGGTATTTAGCTTTGTCCTGACTCACTAAGAAACAATATTAGTATAAGTATATCTGTGATATACTAACACTAAACATTAAGGAAGGAAAGTCAAAAGCAATGCATTTGTGCATACAAGAATATTTAACCTTTTATATACATAATATACATTATGATGATATGAAAAAGACAATACACAAACATATCCCAACATCAAAAAATATACACATATTGTTCCATAAATAAACAGTATGTAGAAGGGGGTACAAGAATGGAACATAAAATAGCCATGCAGCTTTACTATTCTCTGGCTCTGAGACGCAGCTCTCCTTTTCAGAAGCAAAAAAAAGTTGAAAATGACATTTTTAGGACTATCATTAGGAACCTAATGAACATGTCAGTCCTCTAAAGGAGATAATCATGCATTATCTGCCAACTGCAGTAGAAGAAGATTCCTTTATATTTGTCTCTCTGAGCTTTCTGTCAAATATCATTAACATCCCTTAGGAACAGCATATAGAGAATAGCTTCTTGTTTGAAATAGAGTGTTTTTCTCCTAGTCTAGTTACCAACCCAAATCAAGGGAACCTCATCTCTCCAGCTATTTTACCTGAGTAATTTTATAATTTAAATTGAGTAGCATTATTTATTGTTTTTTCTTTAGATATACAGGCAATATAACCCAGAAATTAAAGCCCCATATTTTGAGTAATTGTTTCACACTTTTACGATCATCAGGTAGTTTGATATTGAGAAAAATTACTAGTATTTCATAAGGGTGATACAGATTCTTAGTTCTTTTGAAATGTAAATCTGATTCCATTTTATATTCCATACTTTTCATTTACCATTCTCTTATAATTCTTCAGGATTTAGTATTGCCTGATGATTGTGAAAACTTAAAACTATTTGCAATAATATTGGATTATAATAATATATGTGAATTTGACTGTTATATTTGTGTTAATATCATCACTTTAATTGGTTTTCTATCAGATTGTAATAAATATTCATATTGTTGGGCTTTGACTTCTACAAATTTTTGAATTGACGTTTTTGAATTGACGTTTAAACTTTTTTCAAAGGAATCTATATGGATGTTTGTACATATGGATATGATCACCTCTTTTAAAAAGTAAATTATTCTTTGTCAATTAATGTAGATGACCAATTTTAGATGACCCCCGCCCCCCAAAAAAAAACAATATCAAAAGGACCCTAATTTCCCATATATAACAAATCCAATCAATATGTTATTCTTTTACATCAATACCCACCAATTATTGAAGTGTGCATTTTATTTATATATTTACTTTTAACAAATATGGGAATAAGAATATCACATTTTCCAAAGTTATCTATTTTCTTTTGACATTTAAACATGATAATTACACACACACACACACACACACACATATATATATATATATATATATAGAGAGAGAGAGAGAGAGAGAGAGATAGAGAATGTGTATTTATTTCTAATATCGCTGACTTTTCTTTTGATTTTGTCATCTCTTATAGTCTTAGTTATTTTTATACATTTGATTATGATTATTAGATTTCATTTATGTTTAGTATTAAGTATGTCCAGAATCACAAATTATCATTTAGTTGGTTGGTTGGTTGGTTTTATTGTGCGTCAACCTTTTTTTGGTCATTTTAAGCTCAAGTCAGTCACTTTGCAAAATGATTTCAAGTTCCTATAGGATAATCAGTTGAAAATAATCATATCTTCCAGTAACTATTCTTAATACAAATAATATGCACAGTTATATAGTTTCAAGTATTCCAATCTAATACTAATAATTTGCATACTATTATATGATTTCAAGTATTTCAATTCATCATATGGTTTCATATGAATATTAATATTATCAATAATAATAATCCTTGGTAAATAATTACAGATTCAGGTAACTATTCTTAATACAAATCATTTGCATACAGTTATATAGCTTCAAGTATTTCTATTCAATATTAATAATTTTCAAACAGATCCATTTCACCAATATAAGGGATCCTACTCTAATTACTGCCACTCTATCAGTTTTTCTTTCTTTAACAGTCTGCTATCTATATGTGTGTGAGTATATATATATATATATATATATATATATATATTGGCAGCATTTTTTCATTGATACATATTTGATTGAACATAATAGACATTTTTTGTCTACATATTTTTTTGTTAATCCTTTCAAATTGCTGTATCAATCTTATGATATTCAGCAGGAATTGGTTGATAAATCTTCCATAATTAGTTATTTCCCCAAATACTTTCTACCCAACATTGGGCCATCATCAGGGGAGGATGTATTACAAAAGTGATGTAACTTTTGTATGTACATAACTACTTTGTAAGAATGAGCATTTATACTATTGTATTGTGTAGCGGTTACTTTTCAAATTTGTTTCTATGAACAGCGTAGTTAAAGACATTTCAGTACATTAGCACTAGTTTCAAAATTAATTCTATTCAGTTTGGGTTGTATATTCTTAATATGTAGTTCCTTGAGAATCTGTAGTTTTTTCTTGTTACTTTGTTGTTCTAATATTGTTGTGTTTTCGGTAAGAATTTTCCATAATTCTGTTGTTGGGCATGAATATTTTTTTAGATATTGTGCTATGGAATTGGTATCAGAAAGGTGTATTGTAAGTCTTCTCGATAAAGTAGTTGAGGTTAGATATATATATATATATATATATATATAATTTCTACCATTACCATATTCGGTTTCTTTCTTTCTTTCACAAATCATCTCTCTCTCTCTCTCTCTCTCTCTGTATATATATATATATATATATATATATATATATAGAGAGAGAGAGAGAGAGGAGGTGCCCATGGTGTCATGGTTATCGTTGTAGTAAATGGACACGGCGACACGAGTTCAAATCCTGGATGAGACTGATTGCATATCACATAGCACTAATACCCTTGGGAAAGGTATGAATCCAATTATTCTCCCTCCAGCTATGGGTAAATAGTAGGGCAAATTGGGTTCTTCAGCCTTGGTTAGGCAACTATTCTAGGAGAAAGAAAGCTCTGAATTCAAACCTGTTAAAGTCTGCTAAAAAAATGACCTTGTGTCATATCCTGCCTGAGTGGAGGTGTTGGTAAATATATATATATATACTTTTTTTTTTTCTTTAAGAAAAACAACGAAACCAGTCACATAGGATTATAAATTTATTTCAATCCTGTTATGCATTTTTGAGGTTTTCAAAAACACGAAAAAAGTAACAGGACTTCTTCAGATCATTTTGGATAAAAAAAATTGAATAGACACATGGTAGTGGGAGGGAGTCGAAGAGGGGTGAGGATTTACCTCTTCATTAAGCCCACTTCCGTTTTAAATTTAACTTTCGGTTAGCACTGTAGTAAATATTGTTTTTTTAAAACGTTAGGAAAACCTTGAAAATAAGTTATTCTTGCACAAAAAATATTTCTCAAATAATAAATAGTCATAATAATGAATTAATTAATAAATTTCGTAACCGAGTAAATAATAATAATAATAATAGTAAAAAAATAGAATGTAACTGTAAATCTCGAAGTGATTGTCCAATGAATGGTTTGTGTAATTCAGATAACGTAGTATATCAAGCTATTATTTATCCAAAAGAGAACATAAATGATAAGAAATATTATATTGGCATTTCATCTACTAATTTTAAAATTAGGTATAGAAATCATAAATTCTCCTTCTCCCATGAGCATAAAAAAAAATCAAACTGCTCTATCTAAACATTATTGGGGATTAAAAGTTAAAGGGTTAACCGCGGAAATACAATGGTCCATATTGAAAAGATCTAGTACCCCAAAATCTTTCGATAGCAGGTGCAACCTGTGTCTTGAAGAAAAAATCCACATTTTGATTTTTCCTGAGCCAAAAAAATTATTAAATAAGAGAAATGAACTAATAGCTAGGTGTAGACATAGGGCTAAATTTAAACTATAAATAATTAACAAAATTTTTCTATAACAACATAGAGCTAATTTTGAGAATAAATAAAATAAATTGTTAGATAGAAAATTGTGAAAAAGAATATAATACATACGTACTAAGCATAAAAAGTGGAACGAATTAATGCTTTCTATATAATTTTGAAATGTTAATAAATTAAATATTTGCTTTAATTTTAATATATCTAATACTGTACCTTTACTTGAATTTTTTATTTAAAGTTTAAATCTTAGTCAATAAAAAACCTGTAAGTTAGGTCTAAATATAAATTTTAAAAAACTTTTTAAAAAAACAATATTTACTATACTGCTAACCGAAAGTTAAATTTAAAACGGAAGTGGGCTTAATGAAGAGGTAAATCCTCACCCCTCTTCGACTCCCTCCTACCTCTTCGACTCCCTTATACTATCCCCTCCCACTACCATGTGTCTATTCAATTTTTTTATCCAAAATGATCTGAAGAAGTCCTGTTACTTTTTTTGTGTTTTTGAAAACCTCAAAAATGCATAACAGGATTGAAATAAATTTATAATCCTATGTGACCGGTTTCGTTGTTTTTCTTAAAGAATTTATTGCTCTGTATTATTGGTACATTGAGCTCTTTACCAGGAAAATTTTAAATATTCATGCTTGAATAACTTCTTGTCCTGATGGAATTACTCCCAACTCCGGTTTAACTGGACCAAAAATAAATATATATATATATATATATATATATATGTCAATCTATTAACACAATCTCTTTCTACCTTGGATTCAGGGGTTAAAAATCTATCTTAGCATCTTTTATTTCTAAAAATACTTTCATTCTTACCCAAATATTTACACTTAATTTTTTAAATTTACTTGTTAATCATTACACAATTTTTTTTCTTTTGTTAACAGAAATAAATAATGTTAGAATAAACACGTAAATCCAAAAGTAACTTCCTTCATTTTAATGATACTTCATAAAAAAGTAAGATAAAAAAACTCATACTAAGAATGTTCTTCACAATTTCAAAAGTCTGACTTATTTATTTTAAAAATTTCTTTTAAGATGAAAATAATCAACAGGAAGAGAAGTAATCAGTAGAAAAGGAAGAAGGGAACAAAACCTTTGTAGATATTCTTTGTTGAATTCTCTTGACCAACCTCCAATGCTTGATGAACATCCTGATTTATTGGATCAGGAAACAAATGAGAAATGGGACACAAAGCAAATAAATTAGCCATGGTTTACCACAACAAATGCCTCAAGGATGGTTTTGATGTCACTTCCAGATATTTTGATGCCTGTCAGGTAATGAGTTTCAATTGGTCAGCCGTATGATAGATGAATCTTAAACTGTTGGCGTTGAGAGAGGAAGGAAGATTAAAATGGTGTGAACAGAGAATGTAATAAACTAAGAAAGGAAAAATAGTGAAAGAAAATATCAACAGATTTATAAAAAGAAAAAAAGGCCAAAACAATTTTAAAAAATTAACAAAGAAAGACAAAAAGAAAGAAAGGAAAATTAACTGGAAAAGAGAAATAATAATAAAAAAAAAAATCATAAAAATATTAAGATAAGAAGTATTATAAATATTAGCATGGAATTAAAAAAAAAAAACAGGATGAGCCATTAAAGCAAGAAAGGATGATCTGCAGTTTTATTACAAATAAATCCTCTTGTTGCTTGGCAATAAATAAAACAAAAATATTTAATAACAATCTGTATAATACTTAAAGTTTACACTGGAGACCTGGGTTCAATTCCAGGTCGAGTCATACCAAAGACTCATAAAATGGTACTTGATGCTACCTTGCTTAACACTCGGCATTATAAGGTAAGAATCAATGGTAAAGTTGAGCAATCCAGGGAAAGGAGTAGCACCCTTCCTACACCTTGGTGTAGTAGCTATCAAAAAGGGAGCCTTCAGGTCACCCTCAACTACAGTCACTAACTTATAATACTTAATAGACATATATCATTTGTTAGTATTTATTTCTATCAAAACTACAAGATCAATAGATAGTTGCATAGTCTATTTTGCTGAAAACTGTATGGTTGGTACAGAGGAATCTTTGGATCTCTTTTTCTTTTTCCTTTATAGACTTCAATAGAATGTTGCTGGGGCTCATCAGATCTTCAGCAAACCATAATTCATGTTTACTACTTTGTGAGGATAGATGAAGTTAGCCGAGGACAACTCCATCAGAGTTGAACACAGTATTTGATCTGAAGAAACAACACTTACATAGAAGAATATGCCAGTTGATTGAGGGGAAGGTAGAAGAATATTCCACTTGGCTGCAGGGAGGGTATGTGAATGAGCTTAATGTGTGAATGGATGAAACTCAAGCAGAATTATAATAGAGACAGAAAAAGAAAAGGGAAATAACATAGAAGAAATCAATTTAAAATAAAAGAAAAAAGATTTTATTTGAAGAGAAATTAAAAGAAAAAAAATGACTTTTGGTGTTGAGTTTAATAATAAATTAACTCTGTCCCCATCATCACTGTGAAGATTGGGGGTCACAAAATCTTTCTTATATTTGGTTTAGTACTCTAAGTTAAATAAATACAACCTCTATCCTATAAAATAAGTAGTTAAATAAGCATATAAATTTAATACACTCATTTCAACTACTGTTATAGAATGGGAAGTATTATTTTACAATCTCTGTCCCACAACAATTTGCATATAAATTTCATACAATAAATGTAATAACAATTATGGACCAGGAATCATTTTAAAAAATCAGCTTAAGATGCCTGACAGATTTTAATGGCATAACAACTCATCTAGGGTTATTTTATGCATAAAGATTATAGAATAGCATTCATTCTACAATAATATTAATATTTTTTGTGTAGTTGTTTCTTCAGAGGGTTTTCTTTTTGCTCATGGTCATATCAGATAATTTTCAAACAGATCTATTTGATCCATGGAGGGGACTCAAACAAGTACCATCACTCTGGGTTGGGTTGGTTGGCTTTTATGGAATATCAACCCTTGTGGGTTATTCAATGCTAAATCATGTTTATACATATATATATAATTGATATGATTTATAAATGAATAGTTAATAGGTAAAACCTTAAACAAGCAAGAGCTTATTTGTTTGCACACAGTTAAATTGTTTCAAGTATTGCAATGTAAAACTAACAGTTCATAATCAGTCATTTGTTTGGACACAGCTAACTTATTAAACAGTTTTATTTGACTCATCAGGTACTACCACTCCAGGTCAGAGTGGACCGGGGATCAATGATGATGAAAGGGTACTCCACATACTCCAAAGCACCAAGACTGGTGCTTCACCATCAGATACAATTTAGTGTCATATCCAAGACACTAGTTCTATTTGATGCATAGATGGGACCTTAACAGTTATTTCCATTCTGAATTCAAGATGACCAGGAAGTAATGGCGATGAAGAGGTACTCCAGACCCCCAAATCTCCCAGATTAGAGCCTTACTATCAGTTAGATTAGTATCATAACCAGGACACTAGCTGAGTGGGGATCTTACCCCTCTACTGAGATGTAGTCAGCATATTCTATAGCCCCAATTGACTAGACTCTATCACTCTGGGTGAGTAGACCCAAGAATAATGGCAATTAAGAGGTAGAGCATCCTGCAAATCTCCAAAACTGGATCCCTCAGATGCAATTTAGTGTCATACCCAAGACACCTTTTATTGTGTCTTACCTCTCAACTGAGGATAGAATCAGTGTATTTCTAGTTCTGTCAGCCAAGCAAAAAATCAGGTTAAGAAAATTCTGGCCGAGAGGCAGAAAAGCAAAAAGAAAATCAATAAAAAAGAAATACACGAAGGAAAAAGGAAAACGGAAGAAAAAAAAAAGGAAGGAAAAAGGAAAATGGGAGAAGGAAAAAGGAAAATAGAAGAAAAAATGGAAGGAAAAAGGAAAATGGGAGGAAAAAAAAAGGAAGGAAAAAGGAAAATGGGAGAAAAAAAAGAAGGAAAAAGGAAAATGGAAGGAAAAAGGAAAATGGGAGAAAAAAAAAAGGAAGGAAAATGATAATTAACATGTAAAGAATAAATGGAAACAAAAGAAGAAAATTTGATAATGTAAAAAAGAAACAAAATGAAAATGTTTTTATAAAAGGGGTTAAAAAACACACAAACAAAAACAACACAAATATTATCAGTTTTCCTTTTCATTTGTTAGTTTATTATAGTGCATTGTCAGCTGTGGTTATAGAATACTCCAACTACACTTCTGCAGATGGATAAGACCCCACCCACAACAAGTGTCCTGGCTAGTTGGCTGTGTTTTATGCCATATCAGCCCTTGTGGGTTATTTAATGCCAAATCATGTTCATACATATATCATATATATGATTTGTAAGTGTATAGTTTATTGGTAACATTATTTTTAAATGAGCAAGAGCTCATGTTTGAACATGTTAAAATAGTTCTAAGTATTCTTATTTAATACTAATAATTCTATTCAACATTATTCATTTGTTTGTACACAGTTAAATGGTTTCAATTATAGTAAATGATTAAATAGTTCTATTTGATACATTGATGAAACCCTAACAAGTACTACCACTCTGAGTCAGAGTGGACCAAGGAGTAATGTCAATAAAGAGGTGCTCCAGATTGCTCAAAGCTCCATGTCTGGAGCCTCACCATCAGATGCAGTTTAGTGTCATATCCAGGACACTTGTTTATTCTACAACCCCAACTAAATTGGCTTTGATCATCCTGGGTATGACATTAAACCACCTGTTAGTGAAGCTCGTGTCTTGAAGCTTTGAGGAATGTTTGTTACCCCTTTTGTTGCCATTACTCCTAGGTCCACTTTGATGGCATAGTGGTAGTACCTGTTATGGTCCTATCAATTGGAAAAATAGACTATTTAATGATTAACTTTACTTAAAACCATTTAACTGTGTGCCAACAAATAATATTATACTGTATTATTAATACTAGATAGCAATACTTGTAACCGTTTAACAGCATGTAAACAAATGATTAATATTAAATAGAATAATTAGTGTTGGATAACAATACTCAAAACCATTTTACTATCTACAAACAAATGAAATTTGGCTCATTTAAAAATAATGTTATTGATAAACTATTTCCATATACATCACACACACACACACACATACACACACACACACACATATATATGTATAAACAAAATTTGGCATTAAATAACCCACAAGTATTGATATGCTATAAAACACGATCAAACTGTTCATGTGTGAATCTAAAGTGTCCAGTCCATTGCTTGAACTACTGGGCTATACTTGCAAATATTTCTTTGTCCTTAGCTGCAAGCGATAAAAATCAGTAGCAGTTGATGACAGATGAAATGAATAGCTAGGATTTCTTTGAGTAGGGTAACCTCAATGACTTCAGAGGAGAAATAGGGTTGGTTTGGCATGTGGCTCGAGACAAGACAGCATAAAAGATCTTTCCAGATGATTGACCCTTCGTGAGGACAGTGAGCCCTGAATGACAATGTTTCATTACAAGATCTGACCAGATTCTTAATTCCTATCAATCAAGGAGAGTGTGAGCACCAGAAATGCAATGTTGTCTTCTGCAACAATAAACAGCAGGAGCAGCAAATAATCTGTGTGTGTGTGTGTGTGTTTGTGTGCATACATGCATGTGCATGTGGCAGTAAATTCTTATGTATGAATGTTGACTTACATATATGTGCATACATAAATGTGTTTGTAGATATATGCATATGTATAATGCCTTGTAGATGCTATGTTTGTGTGGAATATGTGTCATACTATGCCAAGAGAAATAAATATCTATATATCAATCTGTATTATAAGGAACCAATTTTTGGGTATGTGTTTCTGTAGGTCAGTAAAAATAGCACATTAGAGCACAATATGTACAAGAACAATACTTTTAAAATGTTCTTCTCTAAATAAAAAATTTTAAATCCAGTTTACAAATTAGGAATAGCAACAATATGAGATGAAACATATGCAATCACATTTCTTGATTAACATATGAATTCAATTTTATCTGAATTCTAGTAGAGACCAATGCCTCTTGCTGACTGTTCCAGTCTATGCAGTAAAGATTCATCTTGAGCAAGAAGCACTAGATCATCTGAGTAATCTGCATCAGTAGCAGTTTTAGCCGGATATCATTTGCATCTTGCCTTTTTTTGTGTAAAGCCATTTCTTTTCTTTAGATCTACTGACAGTTGTAGACATAATCTTGACAGATCATGAACAAGGAATGGTGCCAATGTAACTCCTTGTAAAACTCCAGCAACAATGTCAAAGTAGTCAGGTGAGTGAACTATGACCTTTACATCCTTATTGCATGGACTGCGATTGACAGGTTATCAACTGTATGGAAATCTAATCTCTTAGATAAAATAAAACAAGAATTCTTCCAAGCTGAAGTTGTGTCAACACTATTGTATGGCTACACCTCATGGACTTAAACAAAATGTTTGGAGAGAGAAAAAAACTGGATTGGAACTACACAAGGATGCTGATTGGTATTTGAACTAATCCTGGAAGCAGCATCCTACAAAACAGCTACTGTAAGTCTACTTATATCCCATCATATAAATCATCTATGTAAGACAAGCAAAACACAGCAAAAATTTACATGAATCAGCTTTGTGCAGACACTGGATGCTATCTAGAGGACCTACTGATAGAGATAGATGAAGAGAGTGAATCTGTGCTGTTGACATGTCATGATGATGATCATAGGCTCTCACCCTAAATATTACGAAGAAAGATAAGAATTACATGAACATGGCAATTCTCTGTGGCTGTAGAATATGCAAACTACATCTTTGCAATGTGTATTCTGGGTATGAGACTAAATTATATCTGATAGTGAAATTCCAGTCCTGGAGTTTCAAGGAAATTGGAGTATCCTTTCATTGCCATTACTCTCAAGTCCACTTTGTTAGTGCAGTGATAGTAACTAATAAAGTTCAAACTATTGGTCAAATAGAACAGTTCAATCTTTTATTAAGAATTATGATTATTATAAGTTATTTGAAATCATACAGCTATCCGCAAATTATTTATATTACATAGGAATACTTGATAAATAGAATTACTAATGTTAAACAGTAATACCTGAAAATACTTAGATGTATTTCCTGTTATTCATTTATTTGATGTAATGCACTGAGAATGCCTGTTGATTGATTTTAATGGCATATCAACCTGTCTAGGTTTATTTTATGCCTAGAATAGGGAATTTCATACATTGTACATTTATATTAACATTTTTTGCATAGTTGCTTCTCCAGAGTTTTTTGTATGCAGTTATATGGTATCAAGTATTCCTGTCTATTACAAATAATTTGTTCAAAGCTGTATGGCTTCAATTACTCCAATCTAATACAAATAGTTCATATACAATTTTATGGTTTCAAGTAACTATTTTTACTAATAATAACTGCACAGCTATATTGTTTTGACATATAACTATGAATGATAATCCTTAGAAAACAATTATAGCATCACATAACTAATCTTTATACAAATAATTTACACAAAGTTATATACACACAGTATCAAGTATTCTGATTGAATACAAATAATTTTTAAACAGATCTATTTGACACATAGATGGGTCTATAACAGGCACTACAACTCCAGGTTAGAGTGGACTGGGAGTAATAACAATGAAGAGATACTCCCCACACTCCTCAGATCTTCATAAATGAAGCCTCACCATCAAATACAGTTTAGTATCATCCCCAGGAAATGAGAACAGTTGTATAAGGAAAACTAACAACATGTGAATTGGTGGAGATTTTTTTTACGTGCAGTGGTTTCTTATATATGTACATTAATAAAAGAAAAATATTTTTCACATCAGAAGCAAAAACTAAATGTCAATAATGGTATCTCTTTTTCTTTTTTAAATAATCTTGCCTAATCTACTCATCCGGTATTTTTTGCTTCCCATTTGATTGTAGGATGCCCTGTGAGTGGGGCTTAGAATATATTGACTGCATCCCCTGCAGAAGAATAAGACCCCCCAAAAAAGATTATCCTGGATATGACATGAAACAGCATGGTTTGAATTTAGGGTTTTTTTTCTCCTATACTGGTTCCTGTATCAAAGTTAAAATGCCCACTCTACCCTATTATTTACCAATAATAGAAGAAAGAACAGTTGGATTCATAGCTTTCCCAAGCGTATTAGAGCTAAGTGAAACAGCGACATTCAGGTTTTGAACTCAGGTAGCCAAGTCCACTTCTTGTGAGGATAACTTTGAAGTCACAAGGGTACACACACACACAATCTCTAAATTAAAATGTCCAATAATTGTGGAAAACGATTGGAGAGAAAAGTTTGAACAATTTTTCTAAAAGATTGAACCAAACTTAGAAAATGTAAGACAAGACAAAAAACCCAAAACAAACTAACAAAAAGTTGTTGAAAAGAATTTCTATTTCTTTGTTTAATGACATATCAACCTTTATCAATTATTTAATGCCAAAGCCATTTTTTAGAAGAACAGTAGTGGTACTATTTGATTCATAGCTAGGAAAATAAAAGGGGTTCATGCCTTTTCCAAAGGTATTATTCAAACACTGAACATAATACTCTAACTAAAGTTACTTACTATGATGTCCCAGTCCAGCTAACATTTCACAATGCCATGGCGACTTCTCCAAAAGAATCTTGTCCATGCTTTTTGACAAAACATGCTTAAAATTAAGCCTATATATATATATATATATATATATATATATATATATATATATATAGGTTTGTCACAGTGTTCTCTTGATAGGAAATGATTAAGCAGTGTTTATGGTCTAAGTTCAATTCCAGGTAATAACTAGGAATTGAAATGATGTTTTTCAAATAAACCAGATTGATTTTTTATGCAAGAGTGGCAATACACATTCCCGTTAAACAACTATTGCATTCATGTACTTTTAAAACCTGTAGAATAGAGTCAACACTCACTATCTGTGGGAGTTAGAGGTATATAACTCTATAAGACTCTATAACTGACTATACCACAGTTGTATCTTCCATAAAAGTGAAATTATAATTTCAACACTGAAAGTGAAAGAGATAAAATACAAAATGCATACAGCATATGATACAATATAGTTTCAGTACAAATTGATTGTAAATGATAAAATAATGTATACATTTTATGCATTTATGAATTATTAAGCATTTTTTTAAAAATTTTCTTTTCATTTTCTTGTCAATGTACATCATCTGCAAATTTTTGCAGAGGGTTGCAAAATGCAAAAAAAATTAATTACTAATGAGAAACTTTTGAATAATAAAACCCACAAAAGATGTAGTTTTAGTGTTCAGGCATTATGAATATCAATATTCATCTATGGTGCATTGTGTGTGTGTATATATATATATATATATATATATATACACAGGGTGTTTAAAAAAAATTGATATCATGAAATATGTATCAGGTTTCAGAAAAATTGATATAAAGTTGTAATCAAACAACTTGACTAATTCTCATCAAATAATTTCAAATTAGGCTTCGGTAATGCTGGAGCTTTGGGGAATGCAGAGTACTCCTTCATTGCCATTCCTCCCAGGTCCACTCTGAGATAAGAGGATTCATACTTTTCCCAAAAATATAAGTCCAAAAGTAAACATAATAGTGTTACTGGCGTTTTAAGTTGATTGCTTGGAGACCACAGTTCAGCACTTTAGTCATTACACTGAGGGACTCCACCATCAAATATATAGAACAGCTATATATATGTGTGTGTGTGTGTGTGTGTGTGTGTGTGCATGTGTATATAAAATATATTTAATTGTAACCCCAGGAAACAATACATCATAGGAAGATCCTTAGTGCACTTAAAATTCTCTTTGAGAATAAAGCAATTTCCAGTTTTAATCACAATTATGATATAGTGTGCTTTCATATGGACTATTGGTTTTAATCATCCAAATTTTCAATATAATAAAGACAATGATAAAATCTAATTAGAATCCTTCCTAAATAGAATATCGATATCATCATAGACTGCTGTTACAACAGGAACCCAATGAATTCTTAGGACATCTAGTATATCTATCTATCTATCTATCTATCTATATATATATATAGATAGCCAATTGATACTGGTTCCATAAAATATCTTGCTGTTTTATATATTTATGCTTGTCTATATCAGTACATATAAACCAGTGAGTGTGTTGGCAGTAACAATTATACTTCCTAAATTAAGAACACCTGTCTAAGAACAAAGGTAAGCAGTCTAATCTTAGAAGCCATTGCAAGTAAATTCTTTCTTCAATGGGTGCTCCCCTAAATCTCTGCCAAAATTGGATCAGTTAAAGATAACTATTCTGAAAATATCTGCTTCTCAACTCCTTTTATTTAAGTCTTGAAAGGAGCAATGCTTTTCTATATAAAACAAAATCCTATGAATTCATATTGGAAGCATAAACTGGGAAGCTTTTAATTTAGTATCTTGTTTTATGAGGTGCTGTGTTAAAAAAATATCAAGATGTCAGCTGTATTTACCATGAGAGAAATGACCAAGAAAGGAAACATTAATTTTTGTCAAGTTACAACTTTTATTGTGTAGATGACAAAACAATGTTAGCTTGTTTCCATGGGGGCCTCTTCCTCAGCCAATGCCTGCCCAGCAGGGCAGAGTTTATCACCTGAGACATTTCAAAAGGATAATGTTAAAGAGACCCCTCCCCCATACCTGACTCCATGTCAAATCTGAATTATTGGGAAGTCAGATAAATGAATAATAGCCTTGGTTTCCAGTGCATTTAGTCTTTTGAATCTCTTTTTTTTTTATATTGAGTGAATGGTTTCTGTTGTATTTCCCTCAACTCATACTCTCAAATCTCATCCTTGAGATGAATTTTAATTTAGGAAATAAGAAAACTCACTCAAAACTGGAGAGTACGTCACTTGCACAGTCTTGTGTTTCACCAAAACCATTTTGTTTAACTGGTTTCATAATCTTTTCCCAATCAGGACTGTTCAGTCATCATTCATTTATTACACATGGTGTTCAGTTGTTCTTGACTAAACTGCTGTTTAGACTTTGTCTTGAAGTTTAGACATCATCCATTTATTATATAAACTGCTTGGTTGTTCTCAATTCTATGCTGGAATTTTACAATTAAAAAAAATGAAGGCTTGAGTCTGGATAATTTTTGGTCACACTTCCTATGCCGTGTTCGTTAAAATTCTTTAAAAATCATTCTTATACAGTTCACCTGCTGATCCTTACAGTAAAACTATACGAGTATGGGTATAGTTTTGAAAAAATCCTAGAAGCAACACACTATAAAACAGTAACTGTATCACCACTTACTTCCCATCTCACAAACCATCCAAGTAAGAAAAACCAGATATACTGGGTACTGCTCAAATAGTAAGAGTTATTGGTTGGGTTTTATTGTATATCAATCTGTATAGGTTATCTAATGTCAAATCCTGGTTGGTTAGTTGGGTGGGTGGATTTTATGGCATATCAATCCTTGTAGGTTATTTAATGCCAAATCCTGTTGCTGGAGAAATAAGGATGAACACATAAGTAACATTCTCCTATGAATTCCTACACATAGACACATCAGTGTTGGCTGACCAGCAAAAGCTTACATTAACAAGCTCTCTGCTGACACTAGAAGCTGTCTAGAGGACCTACCAAGAGTGATGACCAAAAGAGAGTCAAAGGGAATCAATACAGTTGGTATGCCAAAATGATGATGAGATCAATTTGGATTTAATGTTTGTTTTCATCTGATAATGACTAAGAACCAAACATTTTATTAAGATTGAATAATTTGTTGACTTTTTGAATATTTTTTCTTTCATTTCTTTTAAAATAAAATTCCATAGAAAGATCACAAAAATATTTTTCTTATTTGAAAAATAAAAATGTTTCTGTTATGTGGTGCATTATAAAACGCCAGACATAATCTGGTCCATTATTGTATACTCACAACCATAATCACATATACATATACACGGAAACATAATCAAACATAATGACGACTTCAATAAAGAACGAACACACTTCTTTATAAAAATATATCTCTCACACTTTATTCTTGAAAGTTGTGTGTAAGAGATGAGCTGGAGACAGTGGACAGACTGCAATATTGACCCAAGTTCTTCTTTGACCATAGCAGTGCTTCATTCCCATCCCAGCTTGGGTTGCTCAACCATGGGTCACTGAGGGCTGCAAAGTCCTCAATCTGCAGCTGGCCACTTCGGCATCCTTTCTCCAACTGACTCGAACCGTCTGGCACCTGGTTATATTATTGTTTAATGCCCACCTGCTTCCACTGTTCCTCCGCTTATTTACACAGGTGCATCTCTTGATTGATTGCTCGGTCGAGGGTCAATATATAACACCATGAGTTGGCTGCAAGGTAATACATTCTGCTCAACTTGTTCAATAGTTCTTGATGAAACACAAGATTGTGCAAAAGTATCACACTCTATACTCAACAGACTTTCAGTTCTGAGCAACTTCTTGTTTCCTAAGCTGAAAAATTATTTCAAGGTTCAAAGAGATTAGAATGCTTCACACCATATTAAAGTACAAGTTTCAGTTTGGAAAATGCCCTGAAATTATTTGACAAAAAACAAAAATAATTTTGATACACCTTGATAGGTAGGATGTGGACTATTACATAAACTTCAAGAAACATACAAGAGTTAAACAATAGATTGGTCATTGAAATAATTCTTGTGACAAATAAGTTTGATGGATTTATGATCGTAAAATAATTAGGAACTTCAGTTGATTGAGAGTTGTTTCCTAACAAGATTTCCTGGTCCACCACCAGACGGTGGTAAAGAAAGAAACAGAGAAGAAACGAATTGAGAAAGAGAAAGGTAGATGCCTGAAATCCAGATCATCATAGCAGCAGGCACCCAAGTTAAAAACAGCAGCAAATCAGTAACAGGTTTTGATTGGATGGAAGAAACTCAAATGGAAAAATGTTAGGAGAGTGGATGTGTGATAGAAAAGAGGAAAAAGGGAACAGTTGGTTGCAAGATACCACCATGTAAAGACCACAGTTGAACTCCAGCCACAAGAATGTGAAGGCAGCTGAAAGTTGTGGACCCCATTGTGGAGTGAGCTCCATGAAAGAGACTCACATTAAGCATGAAACTGTGGAAATGAAACCAGTGAACAAGCATGTGTTAGAACAACAACAGAAAATGAGAAAGATAATTCAAGGTCTGCTCTCTCTCTCTCTCCCCTCACAATGTTTTATTTCTCTCTGTCTTGCTAAAGAGGTTGACTTAGTTCATACTCTTTTTTTCTCTCTTCTTGACAATTAATAAATGTGTAGTAATGAATAAACTTTGGTATTAACGAACCAAGACAGTGTTTTTATTTGTTCATCACTTTTCCTCATGGTGAGATTACAACAGCAAGGTTACAACAATTAAGACATCATGCTGCATGTATAGACCTATTAGAACCGTGGTGCTGCAAATGTCTATGTAGTGCCATGGAGTTACAAGGGTCTACTGAGAACCATAGTAGTACAAATGTATACTGAAACTGTACCAGTACAAAGGTCCATTTGAGAACCATACCGTTACAAACTTCTATTTATGCCGTGTAAGGTTATATAAAAACTTTGAGGTCATTTGACAATGTGGCTTTCATTCAAAGAAAAGTCATGTGGTCACATGACTCAGGAAGTTTAGAAATAAGATAATTCCTGTCAGTTCAAGTCTTATTTAGTAAAATAGTCTGAAAGTAATAGAGTGCTAACAAGGTAAGTTTTGTTCGGCACAAGGCCAGGAATATAGGGTACCTAAGTGAAAATTCAACTTACCATGGTCTGAAAATCTATGCTCACAAACCATTTCATCACATTGAACTTTAGAAAAGTTAGCATAACTAAGATTTGGTCCAAGGCCAAAATTTTGGGGAACTGAATAAGAATCAAACTCAGTTATAGTTAGTGTAATGTTTATTGTTGTCGAAAAGAGGACTGATGATCCAAGTTCAAACATAGAATGAAACTGTTTGTTTCACTTTGTGCAAATCCCCTTGGGAAATGTATGAATGGTTATACCTGTTAGGAGCTCATTTAGGGATCAAATTAGTTTGTTTTAAGATTTATTAGCATATATATATATGTGTGTGTATGTTTGCAAATATGTGTCTGTATATATTCATAATTATACATTTATTCATATATATGTATATAAATGCATACATAAGTATATATATATATATATATATATATAAACACACACAAATATGAATTCATATATATATATATATATATATATATATATGTATGTGTAAATATGTACATATATTTAAGTTTATATACATATATACATCCAGGGAAGGAGCAGTGCCCTCCCCTACACCTTGGTGTCGTAGCTACTGAAAAGGGAACCTTTAAGTCACCCTTGACTAAGGTTACATATATACATATATTTATATGCATAGGTATATATATATATATCTTTTTTTTTGTTTGACATTCCGTAGAATCCTTGAAGGTGTACGGGCAAATAACATACAAGCGACATTACTATTTGTCGACTTACCAAGGCCTTCAATTCCATTCACAGAGGAAAGATGAAACAAATCCTACTAGCATACGGCCTACAAAAAAAACTGTAGCAGCAATAATGATTCTCAATGGAAACACCAAAGTGAAAGTATATTCACCAGATGGAGACACAGAATACTTTGACATTGTAGCAGGAGTACTACAAGGAGACACGCTAGCTCCATACCTCTTTATCATCTGTCTAGATTACGTGCTTAGAACATTGATGTGATAAAATCAGAGAAAATGGCTTTGAGCTGACAAAGAAAAGAAGCAGAAGATACCCCACAAAAAACAATTACCGACGCCGACTACACAGCGATACTGGCAAATACACCCAACCAAGCAGAAACACTACTGCATAGTTTGGAATGAGCAGCCACAAGCATAGGCCTCCATGTCAATGCACACCAAACGGAATATATGTGCTATAATCAAATGGGTGACAACTCCACACTAGACGGAACCCCTCTTAAACTAGTAGACAAATTCACTTACCTAGGAAGCAGCGTCTCATCAACCAAAAAGACATCGACACGCGGCTAACGAAGGTATGTACAGCTATCAATAGGCTATCGATCATATAGAAATCAGACCTAACTGATAAAATGAAACGCAGTTTCTTCCAGGCAGCTGTTGTATCTATACTGCTGTATGGATGCACTACATGGATGCTAACAAAACAGCTGGAGAAGAAGCTAGACGGCAATTACACAAGAATGCTGTGAGCAATATTGAACAAGTCCTGGCGGCAACACCCCACAAGACACCAACTATATGGCCACCAGCATCCCATCACAAAAACTATCCAAGTTAGACGAACCAGACATGCAGGACACTGCTGGAGAAGCAGGGATGAGCTCATAAATGATGTACTCCTATGGACCCCCACATATGGCTGGGCAAAAGCAGGACGACCAGCACGAACATACATTCAGCAGCTATGTGAGGATACGGGATGTGGCCCTGAAGACCTGCCAGAAGCGATGAACGATAGGGAGAAGTGGCGAGAGAGGGCCAGGGATATCTGTGCTAGTGGTACGACATGATGATGATATATATATATATATATATGCATATATATTCATGCTTATATATATATAAATATATATATATAAACATGAATATATATGTATCTAATCAAGACCATTGCATGAGCAGGATGTGAAGCAAGGTCAATTTTTAAGCAGAGTTTAACAGGTTGTGTGTTTTGCATGCCATACCAAGGTTAAAGAGTTTTCTTTCTCCTAGACTGGTTGCTATACAGAGGTTAAAAATGCAATCTGCCCAACTATATATCTATAGTTGGATTCATTCTTTTCCCAAGGTTATTAGTGCTATGTGAAATACAAACAGCATCGTCCAGGAATTGAACTCTGTTTACCATGTCCATTTTCTATGGTGATAACCATAACACTACAAACGACTCCATATGTATATATGTGTACATATAAGCATGTATAAATGTATATGTGTATGCATATACTTTCATGTATATCTATTTTGAACAAATCATGAAAGAAACACACAACAAAACAGCAGCTATATGGCCACTTACCTCCCATTACACAAACTATCCATGTTAGATAAGATTATTTGATGGCATATCAACCCTTGATGGTTATTTAATGTCAAATCCTGTTTATGCATATATATATATATATATATATACATTATATGTTTGATTTGTAAGTGAACAGCTTGCTGGTAACTTCATTTTTAAAAGAGTTAGAACCCACAGTTTGTACTTTTAAATGATTTCAAGTATTGATATTTAACATTTAAATTTTATTTAATATCAATAAATAGTTTTGTCCCTTGGAAATTATGTACCAAATGCCTGAGGTTTACTCTATTTATTCAGGTGTCTCATTTGCATACCATGCTACACCTCCCTGATTGACGCCCTTATTTGGTCTATCACTTCTTCTGACTACTCTGGAAGGTCTATGCCACTTCTGCATTTGTTCTTCTATTCTTTTAAATGGAAACCTTGGTCTATCTTCATCTTCTAAATCTGTTACATCATTCCCGCTTTCTTCCATGTTTCGTTCAGTTTCATTTTCTTCTTCCTCAGTTTCCTCGTGTTCCTCTTCAGGCATTTCTACATCTTTAGGCTTGAACCTGGCTCTAAATTGATCAGCATGAGCTAATATTGGCTGCCTGTTTTTCTAGTACATTTGTGTTCTATCCTTTTTGTAGAATGAAATTCACTCTCTCTTGCTCTGCCTCCTTATTTCTTTTATACCAAACTTTCTCCTCTGTGGCAAATAACATGGTTATTGGGACTCTAATCTGTTTGCCCATTAATGCTGATGGGCTTTGTTTTCTATCTGCATGAGGAACTGTTTGATAACTTAAGAGTAGATTAGGGATGCATGACTCAAGATTCTGGTTGAAAGGTGAAAACCCCTTTAAACTCATTTTTATAGTTTACACTGTCTGTTCCACTGCCATTTGACTTAGGGTGGTATGGGGGTGTTTTGTATGGCATGCACCCTATTTTCCTTAACCATGAAACTCAACTTTCAGTGCAGAATTCCTGTGCATTGTCCATTACAATGGTCTGAGGTACTCCATTTCTTGCAACTATTGTTCTCAATATTTGTCTTAGAGTAGTAGCTTTCCATGAATTATTGTTTTTTTTTATTTGTAAAATCACTGCTGTATATTATCTGTGCTTTAAATACAAAAAGACAAATACTGTAATGCCAAGTAACAGTTGAACCTAGTCAAGAGAAGCTAATACTCTTGGACTTTATTTGAAATTGAAAACCTAAGTTAGCATAAAATAGAAGGCCTATAAGAATGCAAAGAACTATAAATGAGGACTTTGATGAAATTCAAAAAGAAAGTAATTGTGGACTTTAACTAAGTTAAAACTTAATATTGACAGAAGAGGGAAGTAAGAGGAGAGGGAAAAAATTAATTTTTTCAAAAGCAGCATAGTGGGAAGCAGCATAGTGGATGTAAAAGTGAGAGGATAAACCCTCTAACGGTTCAACACAATGCCTAACCAGGCCCTGGGCATATGAATCCTATGGTTCATCGGCCAAGATCAAATAGTTTGATTGGGGAACTACTGCTACTCATCTATAAGAGTGGCTTCTATAGATGAGAATAAAAACAGCCATCGAAAGACTACCATGACCTACACTCAAACCACCTGTACAAACCAATGGCTCTTCGTGCGGGTAAAAAAGGGACGCATTCTGCTGAGTTTGGAGCCCTGGCCTCAGTGTTCAAAAAATCAGTCACAGAGCTCAAACTAAAACAAAAATTACTAAAATGCAAACACACAATACAAATAGTAACATTCAATGTTAGAACCTTAAATAGAATTAGACAACTACTGGAGCTGACTGCATCAGCCATAGATCATAACATAGACATAATATGTATACAAGAACACAGTTAAACTCATAGTGAGGATATTAAATATCACAATACTGGCAATGAATGGATGCTAGCCACTACATCTGCATGGAAAAACTCTGCCAATGCCACGATATGAGGTGTAAGTATACTTATAGGAGTGTGTGCCCTAAAATCACTAAATAGCATAAAAAAATACAACCTAGGATGATGGTAGCTACTTTTAATGGCAACCCCAGTGTACCAATCATCTCCTCCTACAGCCCTACCAATGCTACTGAAGAAACTGACCTCATCACCTTCTATAATGAGTTATCTTCCTTTGTTCGTAGCATCCCAAAACATTCTCATCATTGGTGAAGACATGAATGCTCAAATTGGTAAAAACATAAATCACAAATTCAGCTTACACAACTCGTCAAACAGGAATGGGGAACAGATTTCATGTAAGAAAATAGATTAATATGCATCAATACAAAATTTCTGAAAAGGGAGGGAAAACTATGGACCTACACCTACGCAAAAAATACTAAAGCACAGATAGACTACGTTTTTATAAATAAAAAATGGAATAATAGCACATTGAATTGTGAGGCATATTCCTCTTTTGTGGGTGTGTCCTCCAATCACTGAATTGTCACGGCAAATGGAATATGACTCGAACAACAACCACTGTACACTATGACTGGTCCACGCTCAATAACATTGATATTAGAGATAAATATGCGTTAACTCTAATAAACAAATTTGATGCACTACAGGAGAAGACAGAAACATACTCTGAATGACGAATATGAGAATTTTGTCAATGTCTACTTAGAAGCAGCAGCAGAATGCATGCCAACTAAACAAAGAACTAAACCTAGAGTCCCATGGAAGACATTAGCAGTTAGAAAAAAGCATGCCGACATGAAAACTGCTTCCAAATGCAATAGGAAGAACCCAACCAATACCAATGCCCTGAAACTTAAAAAGGCACAAAATGAATTAGCTACTATATACCTAAAAGAACAAACAGAATACATACAAAATCAGATCAATAAGATTAGAGACTCGGTTGAAGATAGACAATCTAGAATAGCATGATAGACGGTAAATGAAGTAAGCAAAAGGAAGAGCACTGCCAAAGCTAAACTGAAAACTACCAGCAAACAACAACGAATACAACTATGGAAATAACATTTCAAGAATTTACTCGGAAACCCTCCGAAAGTTAAGTTACACATGAACCAATCACAAGAATTATTAGTAAACAATTAGACATCAAACTAGGACAGTTAACCCAAAGAACTCAGTACTAAGAAAAATTAAAATAGAAAAGCAGCAGAGCTTGATGAAATACCCCCAGAAGTATGGAAGACCAAGGAATTCAATGGCATACTGCTCCGACACTGTAATGCCATATATAATCAAAACACAATAGACAGATGGATAAAGAGATGCATCCTCCCCTTCCCTAAGAAGGGTGACCTTGGATTAGCCAAGAACTACCGAGGTATAACCCTTACATCGATTGCAGCCAAGATATACAATGCTCTATGATGCAACTGCATAGAATCCAAAATTGAGAACATACTTAAGAAGAACTAAAATGGCTTTTAGAGAAGTCGATCCACGACATCACAAATTTTGACTATCCATTGAATTCTTAAATGTGTACGTGCAAAAAAACCTAGAGGCAACAATAGTATTTGTCGACTTTGCCAAGACCTTTGACTCCATACACAGAGGGAAGATGGAGCAAATACTACTCACCTATGGCCTATCCAAAGAAACTGTCACAGCCATAATGATGCTATATAGAAACACAAAAGTAAAAGTCGGATAGAAACATAGACTACTTCAACATGGTAGCAGGTGTGCTGCAAGGAGCCCCATATCTCTTTATCATATGTCTAGACTACATGCTTAGAACATCTATTGATAAAATGAAAGACAACTGTTTCAAGCTGACAAAGGAAAGAAGCAGAAGATACCCTGCATAAACAATTACAGACACAGACTATACCAATGACACAGTGCTTCTGGCAAATGCATCTGCCCAAGCTGAAACCCTGCTACATAGTCTGGAATGAGCAGCTGAAGGCATAGGCATCCATGTCAATGCACACAAGAAGGAATAGATGTGCTTTAATCAAACAGGCAACATCTCCACACTAAACAGTAGTTCTCTGAAACGAGGAGACAAGTTCACCTACCTTGGAAGCAGTGTCTCATCAACTGAGACAGACATCAACACACAACTAGCAAAGGCATGGACAGCAATCGATAGGCTATCTGTCATATGGAAGTGAGAACTGACCAATAAAATGAAATGCAGTTTTTTCCAAGCAGCAGTCGTATCAATACTGCTGTATGGATGCACTACATGGACGCTAACTAAATGAATGGAGAAAAAGCTTGACGGCAACTACACAAGAATGTTGCAAGCAATAGTGAACAAGTCCTGGAGGCAGCACCCCACAAAGCAGCCGCTGTACTACCACTTACCACCCATCACAAAAACTATGCTAGTTAGACAAACCAGACATGCAGGACACTGCCGGAGAAGTAAGGACAAACTCATAAGTGATGTACTCTTGTGGATCCCTTCACATGGACAAGCAAAGGCAGGACGACCAGCAAGAACCTACATGCAACAGCTTTGTGCCATTACAGGATGAAGCCTTGAAGACCTAGGGGAGTGATGGACGATAGAGAGGGATGGTGGGAGAGGGTCAGGGAGATCCGCACTTGTGGTGTGACATGATGATGATGAGTAGCTTTCCTATCTATCACCTTCATTACTTATAGCCAACCAGAGAAGGAATCTACTAAGATCAATAATAAATTAATGTCTCAGATACGTGCATGGTCCATATGGAGCCTTGTCTATGGCATCCTCTCTTTGGGCCATGGATGTATTTTGGTTTGTTTAAATGTTTTGATCTCCATACATTTAGGGCATCTTCTTATGTATTCCTCAACATCTTTACAATACCTCACCCACCAAGCCTGTAATCTCAATCTTCTTTGCGTCACTGCAACTCTGCCATGGACATCATCATGTACGCTTTTAATTACATCATTCCTTAAAATTTTGGGTGGCACTATTGCATCTGTACTAAATATAACATCCCTCTCTACCATTAATTTATGTTGTGCTTCTTTAAAAGGTCTCTCCACTATAGTACAGTTACTCCATACATTCTTTCTTATGCGCACAAGTATTCTGATGAGTATCAGGTCTCATTGGGTTTCTCTGCTGAGTGTTTTGCAAGATAGTACATCTGTTTCCACCCACTGTATAATTCTATCCTCTGAATTTTCATGTTCCTCTCCATTTTCACTCTGAAATCTTAGCCAGGATAGTGTGTCCATATCTGGGATGGTGTTTCCCTTAGCATATATAATGTCAAAATCAAATGCCATGATTTTGATAACCCACCTTAAAATTCTTGACGATGTTACTCTGGGTAACTCCTGTAGTGGAAGGGAAATTTCGTATTTTAGTTTGGCGTGCAAATTTAATTCGACACTTAATTTCACCCAATCAGGATGACCTATCTTATTCATCCCGGATCTTCATTTCTGGCCAGCAAATTGGGTAAGCTGCCAATGTCACACTGGCCGTTCTTCAACAGCAATAGCAACACTCTTTAGCTAGACAATACCACCCAGTGCAGACGTCCTACTGGGGGCTCTTAAATAGCAGCAGCAGCAGCATGGACACACGAGGGAACCCATCTAATTTATGGATTCCTTGCAAGGAATCCCAGTTGAATAGAAATCAGATACATTCCATGCCTCGCACAGGCACAACTTTATGTCACCCCAAAATTGGCTATGTCAACGCGATGCTTTTATTCCGCTCTCAACACCTAGCTATCAATTCACCTCTGGGCCACTTTAATGGAGACAACGCATACTCTCCTCCCCAAAAATACCAGACACACAAAACTACACAGTGACTCTAAAGTTCAATTCCTCCAACGGCAACATGGCTTTTGTTGAACTACAACGAACACAATCCCTCACACATCCGACGATACATGCAGCCATCTCAACCTTCTCAACTTCTCATAACTCAATTTCGTCTCAATACTCACAACCTCTCCACGAGTCTTGCAGCACCAAAAGCAAACCCAATATTCCATGCTGCCAATAAAAACCTATTCCTAAAAAAAAACATTTTGACTATCGCCATCTTACTACTTCTTCAACCTTTCCTTTAATACCAACAAACAATTAGTGAAAGCCCTTACACCCTTAGCGAGGAAACAACACAACGTAAACACACATACGTTACACACTCTTCTTCGCTACCAACAACTAAACTAATCCTAAACTCCTTTTTCAGATTGAATAAGAATTCCAGGGGATTGTGGCTTCATTTTGTTCCTCTTTGCTTCATCTGTCTCTTAGTTTCTTTACCCTGACCAGTGCCTCAAAGCATCTTATCCATTTTTCTATATACTCAGGATCGTTGAGTGTGGTCAGACATCCTATTGGTGATGCCATTGTTGTGCCTTGGAAATCATATGATTTCTCAGTACAAAATGCTGAGGTTTGCTCTATTTATTCAGCTGTCTCATTTGCATACCCTGCTACAAATAGTTTGCACACAGTTAAATGATTTCAAGTATTGCTATTTAACAATAATAAGTCTATTCAATATTATTTGTTGGTATACAGTTTAATGGTTTTATGTATTGCTATCTAAGTGCAATTGACTCTAAGACAAATTTGCTATCTAAATGCAATTGATCAACAGTCATTGCCATTTAAACCTTTAAGACACGAAGGGGTAGAGTGTTTGCCAAAAGAACAATAAATTTGAGGAACAATTGTATAGGTGCTAAGGCTTGCCAATGGATCATATCAGGCCCCTCCCCAATCAACCATCTTTGCCCAGTCAAGGTGGAAGTGGAGTGTTGAAAAATATGTAAGCACTTTGGCTGCTGGATCAAAAACTGTTCCTCCCTCTGGATTTTATCCTCAAGCAAAATAGGTTGCTGCCCATGGTCAATAGTTAACCTTTTTGGTGGGAGGTATCTTACCCTTTTGCAAAGGTGCAGTCAGTGTATTCAACAGCTCCAGCCAAAACAAAGATGATGACCTCATAAGGAATGCTCTATCATGGACTACTACACATGGATACACCAGGTTTTATTGACCAGCAAGGATTTACAAACATCAGCTCTGTGTGGCCTCTCGATGCAGTCGAGAGGACTTCTCAGGCGTGATGGACAATAGGGATTGATGGCAAGAGAGAGTCAGGAATGATGAACAAATATATATATATATATATATATATATATATATACAGATATGTGTATAGTTGGGCAGCAATACTTCATTTAAGCATGTTTGATTAAATAATAAAGAAAACCATTTTGATTCTTCCTGAGAATTTTCTTGATTTTGGGTTTTGATGCAGTTGAGTAGCAGAGCATTGTAAATCTTAGTTGCTATGTAGTAAGGGTCTCTGCAGAATTTCCATACATATGCATGTATGTGTGTGTATATATATATATATATATATGTAGGGTTGACCTCTCTAGCGAATGAAGTAATCGTGTTGCCATTAGCATTTATGCAAGGGTTTTCATATATGAATTGAGCTCTCAATAGCCATTAGCGGATGTATGTAAACAATAGTAATTGTGATTCATAACCGTTTAAAATTTACTTCACTGCTGCTGGTTACTCATGGCTGAGTGGTAGAGTCTTGGATTGGCCTTTGAGTCAACCGGGTTTTGATCCCAGCTACAGGAAGCTAGTATGTCTAGCCACACTGATGAGTTCAGATAGAATGAAACAGATCTGTCTGTGGATAACTTTATATATATATATGCATGTATATGTATATTCATTTATTTATATATATACAACTTTAACAAAAATGGTGCATTGTACTGAGATTTTATTAGAAGAAGGCATTTAAATTTTTTTAACTTGAAGAATAACCGATTTTCTAGTCTAATTTCCAATTTACTATGAGTCTCAAGATTTTGGATGATTATAAAAAAGGATGTCATTCATCACAAACCTAGAAAACTATTATTCAGTTGTAAAACTGAACAAGAAATTACTTTATTCTTTAAGTTAGAGTATTTTTGTGTGTTGCTCGAATGAAATACTGTTTTTGTTAGGTTATGGTTATATATATATATATATATATATATATATATATATATATATATATATGTGTGTGTGTGTGTGTGTGCATATAAAATAAACTCACATAGACATGATAAAAATTTCTCAGTTCATTTTAAATATATTCCTCCAATAAAAACTTTGCTATGCTGTTCACCTTTTGTTGGGTGTCAATTACATATATATAAATATAATAGAAATTTAACTATTACACAATTTGAGTAATACAGAGGCAAATGTATATAAAACTACTGGTTTTTGATATGTCTCAATGACATGAATATATACAATACAAAGGCAGTGTCTGCACTCATATAAAGAAAAAATATTATAAAATATCAAAAATAAATCCAAGAAAATGAAGCTGAAGAAAACTTACAATTAAAGTGAAAGAAAATATGTTAAGAAAACACAGGAATGAGTCAAGAAAGTTGGAAATGGATGAACTGAAAAATTGTGTCAAAAAAAACTTGAATAAAACGACTGGAAGAAGTAAATGAAACTAGATAGCAAAATGATTATAGAAAGAAGTAAAAAGAAGGAATAATAAAAGTTAATTAGAAGGAAAATGAATTAGGGAAAATGAGAGGAAGACAAAGTCATATTAAGAGAGAAAGAAATCAGGTAAAGAGACAAAGGAAGAACGAAATTCAGAAATAAAAAAAGAGCATAGAAATAAGTAAAAGATAAAGGAGAGAGAAAAAAAGAAAAAAAAAAGTATCAAATTTGCAGAAGTGGGGCGGGGGGTAAATAAAGCAAAAAGAAAAGACAAAAGAAAATTGAGGATAATAAATGAAGAGAAATGAAATGACATTTTGGTTGCTTTTGCCAGACCTTACCCCACTTGACTTCTTTTTTTTTTTTTTTTTCATATGGCCTTGCATATTTCCTGCATCTGCTATCAATAGACCACACTGGCAGGTCAGTGAATGGCTATAATGAAAAACAGATTACCTGTCATCATGGACGTTATGTTAATTTGGAATTCCTAAAAACCTCATGGTTACATTCTTGTTGCCTGAACATGTTAATGTTTACTAAGATTTTACATCATAATGAGAGGCCGATATGAGGGTTGAGTTAGAAGTTTTGCAATATTTGGTCATTTTTTTGGCAGTTTTTACAAGGTTATAAATGTGATGAACCACTTTGGACTCTGAAAAGCTGAATTTGCCTTTATAGGTTGGAGCACAGCCTTGCAATTCATGCTTTTAGGCCTACCTAAACTTACCTGATTGTCAAGGTTCTTGCAATCCAAGTCAAATCTCTTCAACAATCTGGTTTCTGTCCCTTCCCTTTTTGTTCTACAAATGTTTTTAATTGTTTCAGCAGCATTATTGCACACTTCGAACTAGTAAAGCCTAAGTTCCCAAATTAGAATAAACTGTATGTTCATCTATGCAGTTCTCAAATCAAACATAGAATGAAGCAATGCACAACATGTCAGGGCACCAACTACCACAATACAACCAACCACAGTGGGTACCTTTCATGGCTTGAACTGCTTTGGTCACATAATATATGTGCTGCAAACCAACACATATCAAAATATTGTAAAACTTTTCCCTCACCTTTGTATATACGAATAAATATCCATTAGAATGAGAGGGAAATAAGATGTGAAAACCAATTTGACAGAATTTTTATTACAGTCACAAACAGAATTTAAAACGCTTGTTTCTCACTTTTATAACAATTGACAATCATCATTAAATTACCATGATAACTTCAGAGTTAAAATGTTCTTCTGTATATTTCTTTGTAGAATTTAAAGATTTTTTTCTAAAACATTTAGAGATGAAACTTGTAACAGACCAAAATGAAATAATAATTATAGAGTTATTTACTAAGCTGAGCTTAAATGAAACATAAGGCCAGAAGTATAAAATGCTGAGTGAGAATCAAACTCACAAATAATAGTTTGTTAACCATTACACCATGTGAGGTGTTCAAATGATAAATATATAAACATTCCATTAAAATGTGTTTGTAAATATCAGTGGCACATATTACTGATGAAGAGCTCACTCAACAAAAATTATTCCAAACAAAATAAATATATCTTTTTTCTTTTAATCTTTTAAGCATAACATAATATTAATCTCACTTGTATCAAAAAGCACTTTGTAGAGTATCAGTGAATTTATACCTATGAATACTTGGAACTTGTAAGCAGATATTCGGTTTGAAACATTGTATATCTGATATGTGAGATTCCATTTGTTGTATCTCTTTCCACAATAGTTTGACACTTCCAGACAAAATATAAAATGGACTTGTCTATTGACTTTAATCATCAAGTACACAGAGCATTCAGTATAGCTGATAGTAATTAGAATAAGCATAAGGAAAAGCACCTTAAGAGTAAAAGCTGCCAACCAAGATGAAAGACTTTGAAAGTGGAAAGAACATTTCAAGAAACTGCCAGGAAAGCCTCCTGAAATTGCTGACACCTTACTGAAGAAATTAGTAACAGCCAACTAGCTATCAAACTTGAACAGTTCACGGAAGAAGAACTTGATGATGCAATATAGAAAAAAATAAACTCAGAAAAGCTGCAGACCTTGACAAAATACCTCATAAATTATGGAAGAGAAGGAAATTTGGTGAAATACTTTTTTGATTATGTAACACCTGGTATAAACGAAACTCTAAAGTGAAATGGATGAAAAGATGCAGCATCACCTTCCCCCCCCCCCAAAAAAAATACAGAAGCATAAATCTTACTGCTAAGATTTTTGATGCCTTGATTCTCAATTGTATCCAACCTGAATTTGAGAAAGTTTTAGAAAAAATCAGAACAGCTTTTGGAGAGATTGATCCACAACTTCTCAGATTCTGACTATCTGCTGAATCATAGAAAATGTATGTGCAAAAATCTAGAAGAAAAATTGTTGTCTAAAGATTTTTCCAAGGAATTTGATGCAATACATAGAGAAAAAAATGGAGCAAACACTACAAGCATTTGGTCTCAGTTTGCTCACCTGATGGTGACACCAATTTCTTTAACATTATAAATGGAATCTTGTAAGCAGATACATTAGTGTCATATATTTTTACAATCTGCCAAGATTATGTACAGCAAATGTCTGCAGATTTAATGAAAGAAAATAGTTTTACACTGACAATATCATGCAGAAACAATGACCAACACAGATTATGTAAACAATCAAACATTTCTTGCAAATAGCTGTATCCCTGCTGCATAGACAGAAGTAATCACTTGGAGGTATTTGCCTCAACACAAATCAAATAAGTTCATGTGTTTTAACGAAAAAGGAGCCATCCCCACTTAAAGTGGTAGGCCTCTAAAATTAGTAGACCAGGTCCAGTACTTCAACAACAATATTTCATCTACTGAAAGCAATGTCAACATAAGCATAGGGAGGACATAAATACTGTTCATAGGCTATCAATCATACTGAAATCTTATCTGTGTAAGAAAATAAACATGACATGGACTCTAACGAAATGCTCAAATAAAAAGCTAAATGGGAAGTACATAGGAATGCTACATCTGGAAGCAGCACTCCACAAAATAGCTTCTGTACGGCCACCTCCCTCCCATCTCATAAACTATGCAAATGAGACAAAGACATTCTGTACACTGCTAGAGAATAAAGGATGAAATCATGAATTAAGTTTTTCCAATAGACTCCTTAACATAGATATACTAGTGTTGGCTGACCAACAAAGATTTAAATACATCAGGTTTGTACTGACACTTAGCATTCTCAAAGACCTACCAGGAGTGATCAGTGATAGGGATGGAGAGAATGAGTGAGAGAGAGAGAGAGAGAGTCAATTGACTTGGTGCTTTTTGGCACAGCTTGATGATTATATACATACACATTTCTGTATGAGTAGAATGCAACACAAAGTCATTTTTGAGCACAGTTGAATAGTTTGAATTCAGAGTTTTCATCCTCCTAAACCAGTTGCCACACCAAGGTTAAAGAGCTCAGTCTGCCCTACTATTTACTCATAGCTAGAGGGAGAATAACTGGATTTATACATTTATTAGTGCTATGTAAAATACAAACAGGTTCACCAGGATTTAAACTTGTCTACGTGTACAATTCCTGCAATGGCATCCATAATACCTATATGTAAATCTCTCTCTCTATATATATATATATATATGTGTGTGTGTGTGTAAGTATATACACACATATATATATATATATATATATATAAATATATTGGTTGACATCAGTAATGGAAAAGATGTGTTGAATGAGTATCAAAAAGGGCATTCATATTTGGTCAGAGATTGATGAGCTTTAGTCGTAACTTACCACACTCTTTCGGGTTAAGTGTATTTCTCTATTTTGTTAGAACTGCATTTGTGTCATTAACACTGGCTTCAACTTGGGAATGCAAGTGCTAATGCTAAGGCTGTTTAGTAACAATATTTACATTGTTCAAATAATCACTGAGACTTTTAATTCTGAATAACAATATAGCTTCTAGATCTACACATATATGAACAAGTTCATCTTCTAAGTGAGATTCAATGTCAGTATTTTCTATTTTCAAATCAAATGGTATCACAATCCAGTTGGGTTAGGGTTAGGGTTAGGGTTAGGTTCTCTAGGTTGCTGAAATGAACTTTAAAGTCTTCTGTGAATTTTACAAAGTGTATATTTTTAAATCACAGTGTGAAATGTTTTCATCTTCTCCCAACTGTTGCAAGTTTAAAAAATATTCAAAATCTCTAAGTGACAATGTTGATTTAAATAGCTCTTTTTTGACTTGGAAGACTTTTAGGATTGTTCAAGGCTGGAATAATTGTTACATCTTTACCTTACAGATGTTTGTGTACTTCATTAATTTTTGAGTACATTTTCAACTTGTCACATAGTGATGGGTCCACATCCAAAAGAAACTTCTCAGTTGAGTTATTTAAGTCAACAAGTCTTTCCAAGTTGTCAACTCTGAGTGCAAAAGTAATTGGTTCAAAGTTTTATCATCTTTTCACATCCCATTGCAAACAGTCACAAATTGAGAGGATGAGCTTTAACTTATTTAAAAGCCTGATACACATTTTAAAGGCATCATGCTATTCACCACCGAGTTTCTTGTCTGGGTAAAACACTATGAACAGTACGTACACAGGGAACTTTTTCTTTTAGTTAAGCAGAGCACTATTGGTCGCCACTAAGGTAATATTCCCAAAGGGAAATATTGTGTTTCTTAAAATTACTCTCCAAACAGAAAAAATTTCTCACCATTTGCATCACTTTTAAGCAAACAAAAACTTGCCAACAATGCACTTTCGGCCATGAGAATATTTGAACTGCCAAAAGTTTAATAGAAAACTTGCAATGTTGAAGCACAGTTGCTCAGCTTCTGAGCTCACTGACACCACTGCAACAGAAGATGAGTAGACACTGGGTGTTTCTGGTGTCAACGGCCATATGATGGATGGTTGGTTGGTTGCTTTGTTTTACAGT